>JAJMFO010000033.1:15067-125375 GCA_030574715.1 Xingzhongia strasburgensis
TTCCTAGACAAAACTATCTTTTGATTTTCTGCTATCAAAATTTGTGAAGAAGAAACCCAGAAAGCTCTATTTTGAAGGACCTGTTCATGATTTACCAATCTTAATCGCAAATCAAAATGGGAACGTCTAGGAAGTCCGAGGATTGGGATACCATTCAGGAGCCCGATTACGCTACCTAGATCATCGTATATATCTCATGCTAGTTTCCTTATTATTTCATGCTCAAATCAAGCACTCTTGAGCCTGACCATAGCAAGGGAGAAAGCTTAGTGTGTCCATTATAACTTTAGGATATGCCACAAAGGATATTTCAAGACATAGATATAGCGCTCGTTCGGATTGACAAGATTGTGATTGCAGCATTGCAAATTTTCAAATCTATGTGATAGAACCAATAGCCCTACGATATTACAAAGAAAGTTAAAACCCCTCAACCATCTAATCATATACCCACGGAACCCTTCTCTAAAAGATGAAATCAAAAGCACAAATATGATGAAATTGTTAAGATGAACTGCAAAGAAATTATATAAGGATGAACTAGAGGACTACTAGAAATTTATACTAAAATTTAATAAAAGTCTTTAACCTCTGAAAAAAAAATGTGGGATACTGTGCGGTTCAAGATGTAAAGGGCTTGACGGAACTAATCTATAGGTGAAATAGAGTAGAGGTAAAAGGTGAGCCTTTCTCTAGAAATAATGCAGGCATGTGAACATGGATCAACTTGTTATCTTGTGGGAAGTATTGAATAAAATCGTACGTATGTATTTTCCCGTTAAAGTTTGGATAACATACGATCAACTGATTTTGTGATACATACTTTAAGAATTTCAACCATAGAATCTGTGATAGTTTACCAAGCAATCTACAGAAGTATCAAATTGTGTACCATGCCGAGAACTTGCGCTCAAACCAATCAGCTATATTCTAAATAGTTAGAGATCGTATACACATTACAGTCCATAGAAGAGCTCGCCGTGAATGAAGAAGCTATATAAGGTGAATATTGAGATTCTCTCCAGAGAAAACAGAGAAAATGAACTGCCAAGTCTGGAGTTCAGAAGCAAACAATAGGAGTTTAGATGTGCTAGATTTCAAACGCAACACCAAAATGAGAGAAACGTAGTCGAGCAAGGAGATGTTGAGAACTTAATGAACTGTGTTGGACACCAAACAATACCGAAATGAGGCAGATCAAAGAATCACATCTGTCTCAAGTAGCCAATAGGTCTTGTAGTGAGCGAAAACTTTGGTACGAGTATTGCTTTCCTCTAAATGGCAGCTCCAAGATGGAGTTGCCTCCTTCTTTAGGCAAATCCTGAAGACTCACTAAGCCATTCAATCAGTAGTTACAAGGCAGGGATGTAATCAAAGCAAGCTGATGACTTGATGACTTGACCTTACTAGGAACTTCTTTTTGAAAAGCAATTATATCCTACATAATGATTTCCATCTTGAGAGATCATTACATACTTCGATCGCTAAGCACCTAATGGCTTAATGCCCAAAATCCAAAAATGGGGAGATTCAGGGAGTAGTAGAGAGAGGACGTTTGGAAAGAATACTTCAAGGATTTAGACTCCCACCCATGCTTGACACTTCTGTTACACCTCAGATGCAAGTTGAGGTGGAGGCAACCTTTAGTAGAGAGTAGTATACAACTGCTAGTCTACTAGTAGGTTGACCTTCAGGGGCCAGCGGAAATTTTTATGCAACCTATGAAGAATCTTCTCTAGGTATTGAGCTAATTGCTGTCAGTAGTTGAAGATAAAATGTCCAACTACAACTTCACTTACCAACCATTGCTTCACCTACAAGCATAGATACTTGTCGACCTACAAGCAAAAGATTATTTTCAGTGTTGTTTCGCAGGAGGACAGCACGACTCATTTGATCTGAGCAATGTCTTATAAGTATCTTGAGTGTCAGCCACCTGTCACTTATAATAGAGCTATGCCGTGGTGCAAATCCAAGAAGATTGGGCAAAGCCTAAGCGGACCTAGAAGTAAACCATTTTGTGTAGTGTCAGGTAGAAGTTATTGACCCTACAATGATCAGTAAATTATGCATGTTCCTTTGATACTTACTGCATTCAAATTTATTGCTCTACATGTGAAACAAGAGCGTCACAGAGTTTGGATTGGGTATGAATACATCATCCATTTTATGAGAAAAAATTGTCCGGGTTGCCATCCTATTTACTGAGCTCTGAGAGATGGTTTACCAAAGTCTAGCCACTGTTTCTTTTGAAATTTCAAGCTCTTCGAATTGTTTTATGATCTCGTTTTTGTAATCGAACATTTTGAGCTAGCTGCATGTAATTGCGCCCTTGTTGGTAGCATATATGTACGATCTTTCCGACTCATAGATCCTGCCTGTTGGCTGTGGTCTGTTTTCGAAGTGCTTTGAGAAGTGGGTAATGAGCGTAGAAGCTGTCTGGTACTCACTGAAAACATGCTAGCTCGGTTCGTCACTTGTTACTAGCGCTAAATTTTGAAAAAACATAACAAGGAGCAGAACGAATTTTATTTAGGCTGTCTGTATCTTATTTACAGAGGTTGGAGGACCATTCATAGATATTTAGAGTCGTTTATGTACTTTCTCTATATGGAAAGTCCGAGATGAGAAAGAAAAATGGTGTCTCCAGCTCAGCGGTTAATTGCAAACAGCGCTCTATCCGGCTAATTGCCTGCTGCAAGCAAGCTTCCACTGTGGGGATAGCGGAAGGGCAATACATATCAGATTCAGTGATATTTACTACACTTTCCATAGCCTTAATGTCTGAATAACTCAGGCGACTGGGGGACTGGCGTCAAATAAATCTGAGTGTATACCTTCGTAATTCTGTAGTCAACCACTAGCAGGCTTTGAACATGTGCTCTTTTTTGACTGGTTCTGATTTGTAATACAGAGCTTTGCACTGTTGTCTCTCGGATCTATTGTATGTATGAAGGGGAAGGCTGACTGGTTTTCAATCCCTTGTATTCAATGTATTAGTTTACATATATAAGAGTGATCAATCGAGCTTTGATGTTGTTTACTTGAGGAGTGGTGTCGGGAAATAATTTGGATTAATCTGGATTCTGGAAACTAAGTCCCCGTTATATGGGGTTTTAGGTGATAGTAGATACACACTCGTTGATGCGTTGATTTTAAGTAAGGCAAGTCCGTTTTCTTTTTGCCATGATACCAGGATGTTTCAGAGTAGCATGTAGGACTTCGGAAAAACCTTCAGAAGCAGGGCTGTACCGCACACTGTACCCCATAAGCGTACTAGAGGCTTCTGATTACTCCGTCAATACCAGAACACTCATATGACAGGTACTACTGTTTTCTGAGAACAATATGAGTGGCTTTATAGAGCAACAGAAATATTTAGACTTGTCTTATGATTCAAAGAGCCCAAAGAGATAACAGGGTGAAATGGACAGCCTACTAGAAGTCTGATGATCAGGATAGTTTTTCAGATTTAGTTGTGACAGGAGAAAGAAGAACAGTGTACAGCAAGGTTGGGAAGTATAGGATAGGAAGAAATGAACAATAAAGAGAGAGTTGGATTTGTTGATCAGATGTCATAGTTTTATGAGGTAGTTTGTATCCAAAAACAAAAAAAAAGATTCCAACCTGTTGTTTACATACTACGGTTTACCATTAAAACCCGAGGAAAATTGTGCGCATTTGATTATACTTCCACTTGATCAATGGATCTTTTGCGGACACTAGTGTCTTCTGAATGAGATTCAGATGTAAAGTCATCCTCATTGTTGATGGCGTTTTCCGTTTCTATAGTTGATTCCTCTGGTAGAGCCTCGGACTTGGCCAGCGACTCTTTATATTCTTTTTCAGCTAGATCAAACAGGAGGCTGATATCATCAATATTTTCACCACCCTTTTCGAAAACCTCACTCAATACTTTCCCCCAGACCTCTTCATTTCTATCCTCAAGATCCGCAATGTCGAAGACGTTCTTGCCGAGTTCCCATTCTGCTTGTTGAGTACGAATAAGTTTAACCATATAGGCACTTGATCTCAAAGCTTTACCAATATCGCTTATCAAAGATCTTATGTATGTACCGGAGCTGACTTGCGCCTTGAAGTGTAAGAGCGGAGGCTTGAAATGCTCGGAGCTTTCATGCTCAGTGATTTTCATTGGTGGCTCGATATCGAACTCCTCATCCTTTATATTTTGAGCCTCTGCATATTCTTTTGAAAAGTAAAGCTTGTCATCATTCAATGTTGGATTTGCAGACAGCTTTTCCTGAAGCTCAGCTTCCTCATTACTTTTGATAAGTTTATAGTCATGAGTTGTGGACAATGAATCATCAAACATCTCAATGTTGTATATTTGCACTTCTCTTGGCTCAATTTGTTTTGGCAAAGGAATTCCCTCTCTTGCGTACTCGTACAATGGCTTTCCGTTCATTTTGAGAGCTGCAAAAATAGGAGGAGTTTGTTTAAGGTGACCGACAAATTTGAATGGAATTTTGTCAAGTTCTTCTTTGGTGATATGTGAAGTAGCGTTCTTTGTCAATAGCTCACCTTCAATATCTCCAGTTGTGGTAGACGCTCCGAATAATGCCTCAGTTTCATATGACTTGATGGATCCACTTAAATAATTCTGTAGCTTTTTGGTGCCCTTATTCACCCCGATGACCAACACACCAGTTGCCAGTGGATCTAATGTACCACCATGGCCCATCTTCACCTTGAGAACTTTTCTTAGCTTTCTTCGTGAAGCCTTTTGGCCAGATTTCTGAATCTCTGCGACTTTTGCACCTTGTAGTCTCGCAAGATCTTTGGAGAATACAGAAGAGTTCGTGAGGATGTACTGGACTTTAGATAAAAACTTCGCCGATGTGATGCCTGCCGGTTTATTGATAGCAAATACCCCATTCATACTAGATTCTGAACTCATTAGTTAATGCAGCCTATTTTCGTTGAAGTTTGATTGAAATCTGATGGAACGAAAGCATTCACATTTTTTCAAGTTTTTCCATTTTTGAGGAAGTAAGGTTTTGAGCATTGAGCACCGAACGAATGTGTCAAAGCTGTTGCTTGAGATGACTTTAATTGTCTATAGCTGTGGTTTGGGGACTTGAAAGTCAATCTGTGTAGAATATTAGTCGTAAAATTCGGATAATGGAGGTCAAAGATACTCACTGAGAGGTATGCTGATCTTCTGGGAGATATAATTTTGATTCCCCGTGATTGATAGCTCTGATTTTGCTCTTCAACGAAAACTTCCAGGTCATCGAGTCGCTGAAATGGTTGAAAGGGTTAGTAGTTAGTCTATTAGTCCAGACAAAATGATACCTACTCTTTTGGAGCTAAACCTGAATACTTCACTGAAAAGATAGAGCGTGAATAAATCCAGTATAAATTCCACAATGTTCCAAAAACTCCAGGCCGTGTGTGCACTTTCAATGAGCCTGTTGATGGATGTCATAAGCACTCTGAACTCTTCCTCACCTATGTATAGGCTCAAAGGACTCGTAGAGGCCATTCCAAAGAGCTGGCCCATGTATTCTCCTCTTATCACAAAGTGATGATCCTCATTGACAATGGCAGCGTCTTCCTTCCCTGGAAGGACTGTGGAAAACTCAGGAAAAAAGGCACCTTTCGAGTAGAAGACACGGGGAATCCTCACTATTCTTGTGCAATTGAACTCCTCTGAGTCTCTAGGAACGTATGTGTTTGGAAAGTGGGTAATTACTAGCGCTTGATTATGAATGTTTTCGCAAGGCTCTTCTAAAAGTCTGTACGCCTTGACGGAGTTCTCGTGGTAGTTGAATAGCAGAAGTTTTCCCTGTGAGTTCTGGTCTTCCTTCTCAGATGACTCGATCCCTTTGTTGACTGAGTTGATAGGTATTTTCGACATGGGCGCCTTGGAATTTGATAGGTCTTTTGGCGAAATATTTGTTCTTGGAGAACAAAAGGCCACTGCGGAAAATCAAACAAAATTATTGAACGTTTGATTGTGTGCTTGCAGAAACTGGACAACCTTAAACAACTAAGAATGTCCGCCACACAAACAGAAAAAGAGTTCTGCTCTACTTATTTGACACTGCTCTCAGTATCGGAGAGTCAATCCAAGTTTTCGAGAAATTATAAGAAGGATTTGAGAGATGTGAAGCGTATTGGAATCAAGTTACCAAACCTACCAGTCACGAGAAAAGCCACCAAAACCTCTTCCACATCCACTTCAACCATTCACAAGTGCACTTTCAAGTCCATCAAACCGCCAAGGATCAATATTACTCTGGATGCTCACTCCACTGATACTGTTTACCAAGTGAAGTCAGAGCTTTGCAAGAACGACTCTATGCAGAACGTCGAGCCAGCTCAAATAAAACTTTTGATCAAGGGTAAGGTCATTCAGGATTCCTCAGTGATCAGTGAAATTTGCAATGGCCCAGAAGAGGAACTGAAGTTCACTGCAATCATCAATCAGAATGTTTCTATCCCAAACCCTAGTGTACCTGAAACCTTGGAAAGAACACCAAAGGAGAAGGAATTACCTTGGGATGAAATAGCCAAGATCTTACAATCTAAGGGGTTCGAATCGAAACCAACTATACAAAGGCTACAAAAGGGTTGGGAGCTAACTAAATAAAGAGCCTTTTTCTCTTATAATGCAAATGCTTGTTCTATTTAAAATAAATTTTTGTAGGGAAATCTCTCTCAGTGCCTATGAGTATTTCTTTTGATTCGTGTTTTCATCTTTCTAGTCAAATTGTTATTCCAGTGTACACCAGGCAAGCCTTTCTTGAAACCATACAAATCAGGCTGCCATAGGGACTCGGACAATAGTTTTCTATTAAAATCAACATCTGAGCCATTGATATTGTAGTCTGCTTCTTGTAACTTGGCTCTTTTCCTTTTATCATCAACATACTTTCGACACCTGATGACTTCTTCTTGGTTTAAATTATTGAAGCCATATCTTTTTTTGAATATTATATCAAATATTTGGGATGGATCTATAATTTTCTTTGGTGTATTCTGTACTATCTGGAAGATCTCCATCTCATCTTGGTTCTGTAGTAATATTGGTTCAATGAGTTTGAAGATGGATAGTGCAGCTTTAAAGAGAAAGTTAGACTCTTCGTAGAAGAAACAATCCCACACCCTCAAAACCGTCTCAATAGGCATGATGCCAATAAAAGTGCTCATAAACCAACTTGATGTGCATAGGGTGATTGGGGGTAATTTTACCAAAAAATCTTGGTTTCCTTTTGAAGATGATAAAGATGCTTTTCCGATTCCAGGATCATCGAAATTAATACTTGCTAGCTTCTGCCAAACATCAGGTAAAAACTCTTTGATGGAAAGCATCAAAACGCCCTGGTCAATATTGACACCTTCCAAATTTATCTCATGAACTCCTGGTAGATATCGAGATGTTATTATGACCAGCATCCAAAATGTCCTTTCTTCATCCATGAAAATCAAGAGCAACCCGGCTATAAAATTCAATGATTGACAATACCCAATGGAAGGTTGGTATGTGGCAAATGCAACTAAAACTCTTCTCAATGCTTGAATCAAGGGTGTTTCTGGTGTATCAGCAGTCTTGTTTTCTGGCCTAAAATGAATATTATCTGGGAACGTTCTATTTAAATCTCTCTCAATGACATCAGTGTCTTTATTATGGAGATTCATTGTACTCTCGACAAGGCTATCGTAAACCCCAAGGTTTTTCTTCAGCAGCTCAGGACCCTTAGCAAAATACCACCAGGCATTTCCCCTCCATTCCGCAGGGATCCCCTTTCTTATATATCTTTTCAACTTCTCAGATTTAGATGGGAATCTGAGGGGATTGTCATTGTTCAAACTAAGTCCATTTTTATTCATTAGTGCTACCCACTTGTTTTTCCTTCTAGCACAATGTTTGGAGTACTCCATCCACCATGAGTTATAATCCTCCTCAGTCACGAAGTTGGTTTTTTTTTTAAAACCATATCTGTCCCTGTCAGATGTGATCTTAGTCCTACTCTCCTCAATGGACAGGCGAACTCGAGATGCGCTTTGTCTAGAGCTCTGTAAAGTAGCCAGTTCATTCGTAGAAGGCACCCTAGATGACAAGTCATTAACACTTGTGTTATCGACTGTATATCCATTGTTTTTCCCTCCTGGTGGTACCTGATCCAGATCTTCCTGCTGAATTTTTTCATGATCCTCCTCTTCTTCTTCATTGGAGATATATGAGTTTGCATCTCTGTACATGTCAATCACGCTCAAGTTCGACTGGCCCATGTCTGAATTAACTGAGAGCTGCTGAGATTCTGACTTTGGAATAGATAGAGAGATTGCGTGATCGCCCATAGTGTTGTTGAACTCGAATGTTGGAGTCTCTGGAGGTGGATCCGCATCGTCTGTGGAATCACTCGTGTTCCTCTGGGTGTGATTAGTGGAAGATGTGCTGATATTGGGCAGCGAGGGTGCTCTGTGGTTGAAAAAGCGCTCCTTCCTGTGTGTATGGCTCTCCATCTTTTCTCTGCAATCCAATATTAGCTTGTCGTTCTGTCAACTTGTCAACTAATTTCATACGAAAATGCAAAACAAAGTAGAGAGACCACAGTGCAGTTGATCGGCCTAAGAATTTTGATTTTCCAACCCGCGAAAATTCGAGCTCTCGAACTTGTTTGATATCTACATATATTCTTCATACCTCTTGCCTCTTGGCTGTTATGATGAGCTTGAAAAACAGTGACGATAACATACAACCTTTACATTGAATAAAGGATCTTCCAGACTAGTATGGTTTACGGAAAAACTGTGGTGTGGCGGTATCCGGATGCTCGTGGGTACTACCCGAGCTGCTATGGCGAGAGCCTTGTTGACGGGTTTCTTGTGCTTTCAGATACCCAACGTAACATTCATGTTGTGGATGGTGCCTATTACAAGCCAACTTGTTATGACGGGGTACCCGTTCTGTCAACATTCAAATACATGGGAGTCGAGATCCTGCCCGCCGTTTCACAGGACTGGACCAAATACATCTCCACACAGACTGGGAGCTTCAAATACAGCATTTATCCGATGATATACTCTATAACAGTATCCACGGTTATGTGCATCTTTCTCACGGTTATTGTTTTTACTAATCACACTCAAAATCCAAGTTGGTTATTAAGAAGCGAGAGTCTGCTAGCATCGGTGAACCTCATCATTCTCATTGTACGAGCTATCGCTTTTTTGAGTAGTCAACATAGCTTGGGATTTGATTCAGGAGAAAAATTGCTGGATGACCTTCAATCTGATAACGTATTCAGCATTATTGATTTCGTTGTTGTATTACTTGCACAGTTTTCACAGGTGCAGATCATTATTCGACTATTTTCAAGGGTCAATGAGAAAAGAGTGAGCTTCATTCTGGGTGGAACATTATCCATCTGTGCTCAAGTCATTTGGGGTGTTTCAACATTTGCTCAGTTTGATCAAGAAAGTGATTCTGATTTGAGTATCCTACCAGCATTCACTTATCTTCTGAGGATTGCCCTATCAACAATGTATACAGGTCTGATGTTCATCTATGCGGTGGGAAAAAGAAAATATATCTTCAATAGTAACGTCATCCTATTGACTATTTTAACTCTGCTGATTATAAATCTACAAGTGGCATTTTTCATCACTGACATTGCAAGTGTATGGGTCTCTGAATTGTCTGAGATATTCAACACAACAGTCTATGTGTGTGTCACAACCATTCCTTGGGAATGGATTAACCGCGTTCATACTCTTGAAAAATACGATCAAAGAGAAGGTATCTTAGGTCGCCCAGTTTACGAGGACGAATACAAAGATATTGCGAGATATGAGATTATAGACGATGAGAATGACAAAAAGAACAGTTTTGGCGATCAAGATAATGACAACTCACATGGCAATAGCACTGATCCGGAATCGGGGCTAAAGAGTAAATCTCCACTAACTGATTCACATGACATCAATAGTCTGGGGAGAAAGATCAAAGGGACTTTGTCGTACACAACAAATACACTGTTGTATTTTACAGATCAGATGATTGCTTATGGTTTAGCCATTCCTAGGTCTGTCAGTGTAAATAGTTCCACTAAAGAAGACTCGAAAACAGAGAACAAAAGGAAAAGACAATTGAATCCGGGGAAAAGGGACGTTTTTGTTTACTCCAAGAAGGAGGTGGTCTGTGACAGTGATAATGATCAAGCAAGTTCCCAAACAGGTGATACAATTATTCATAATAATAGCCTTAAGGACTAAAGCGATTACAATAACGATAATGATGGAAAAGGTGATCAGATCAGCTATAGTTCTAAACACTTTGATTCGAATGGTGGTTCGTCTTCGAGTACGAGAATATGATACTTATGTGATATGTGTTGGTTTTGAATAAGCTTTGTACTATAATTTTGGCGTTAATGAAGTTTTAGAGAAAATTTTTGTAGAAATTGACTATGTATGTACAGATCAATCTTTGCTTAAAAGGCATAGTAGTGCACTAAGACTTTGCTAAACGCCACCCTACCCTTAGCTCTAGGCGGAACCTCACGAAATAATCCCGCCTAGCACCTCCCTAGGTCCCTTCCCAGCTCCTGACGAGGGACCCCGAGGCGACAGAGAAGCTCGAATCTGCAAAAAATAGCCACCAGAAAAAAAATATAATCTAGTAGTTAAGTGATTCGGTTGAAAAAGTTACAGCTCGGCAGAAATATAGTAAATTTCACTCAGACACCTATTATTACCTACAATCTCTCTTCCTTTGATTTCGGGGCTGCTAAAGTCTTCTCAATCAAATCACTTCGTTCCAAATGGTGTCTGGATGTATTGCTGTAAATGTGCTACAGTACTGTATGTATGCTTGGGAACACAGCCTATGTATAAACAAACACCTAAAACAAACACCTAAACAACCGAAACGTGTTGGTCAGCAAGAGTAACGATATTTCAATTTCAAGCACGCGTGAATGGCTACTGTGAACCAATTGACTACGGAGGTCACCAACCTCATCTCAGAGTCTAAAAGAAGGAACTCGGAAATCAAGCATGTATGTTAATCTGTTATATCATGATGTGTGAAGACATCTGTACTAACATTGTGCGACAGGCGTCTGAGAGAACCCTCACCGTCCTCAAAAGCTATCCCGGCGGGCAGGATGACACCTCCTTCCTTAGAGATCTGTCGCAAAATGCAGATTTTATCACACCCTTTCTACTCTCGTGCTCGTCCAGAAATGCCAAATTCAGCAGTATTGCAATTCAGTCGCTACAGAAATTGATTCTGTCAAAATCTATACCTATATCTAAAATTGATTTGCTCTTGGATGCATTCCTTGAAGCAACACATCTTGCTGTGGATATTCAACTAAAAGTCTTACAGATACTTCCAACTTTTTTCCAGACCTATGGTGAATTCATAACCAATGATCTGGTCGCTAAACTTTTATTGATATGTTCCATGCTTCAATCCCCTAGTAAAATTCCCATGGTGGTAAACACTGCTGCTGCAACTCAACAGCAAATTGTGTTGTCTTTATTTGATAAGGTCATTGAAGAGGACAAGTCTTCAATTGAGAAAGAGTTCGATGTTTCAATTGATGACAACAGGAAATTTCAAATCTCAACAAGTGCATATGACGCTTATAGAGTGTTCTCAGACCTTTGCTCTTTGATTGAACATCAGAAACCTACATTTCTACAATTCAACTCCCTTTCTGAATCGTTTGGGTTTGAGCTGCTTGAAAACTTGCTCACAAATTACCCAAATGTGTTCATATCGCATACAGAACTAGGCTTTCTAGTTAGAACTAGAGTAACTCCTCTGGTTTTAAGATCGTTTTCAAATCACAGGGATTTTTCGATTGTTGTTAGGGTATCAAGAATTATATTATTGCTCATCAAATCCCAATTGTCTATATTAGAGATTGAAGCAGAGGTCATATTGTCTTTATTGACGCACGCGGTCACTTCTGATTCCAATTTGCGCTTGTGGAGAAAAATCTTAGCTCTCGAGATATTCAATGGAATCTTCAATGATTTCTCACTGGTAAGATCAATATTTGAGTCATATGACTTTGCAGAGGACAAAAAAAATATCATCAGTGATTTCTTTACCGTTTGCGCTGATGTGATCCATGAACCTTGGGCTGAAAGCCTCCTCAATCTGCACGAGATAGTGACCATTCCTTCCCCAGAGATAGCTATCACTGCTGCGAGTTCAAGTGCAAAGATAGCGTATCTTGACCTTCTGGATAAAAGTGAGGCACCTCAAGTGCCAAAAACATACTCGTTATTCTTGATACTAAGCTGCACTAACGCACTGTGCGAAGGTATTGGAGAATATGTGCTGCGTATTTCCCAAACGGATTCCAACACCTTTCAATTCTTAGTTGATGATAACGAAAACGGTGATGTGACTCTCATAAAGGCGTTAATAAAATCAAATGCTAAAAGTTGGGTCACCATTGGTTCTGAATTTTTATATTCTTCTTTGGGTAACGAGTTATTTCATGTTCTTATCAGATCTCTCCAAAAATTATGCCACGCTGCCAGTGTGCTAGGACTTTCAAACGAGAGGGACTCTTTACTACTATTATTTTCAATCGCTACCATCAGCAATATCACCAAAAAGGTTGATTCTAAGTCTTCAACTCTTGGAGAGTCTTTGGCAGAAACAATGAGTGGCGCTATCTCTGCAATCTCGATTTCCTCAACACCAACAGAACCTGATCAACTCCAAAAATTTGCTTTTCAAAAAAGGTATTTGAATTGCAGGCATGTGATTTGCTTCAGAGCGTTAATCAGCTTGACAATTTCTCTGGGTCCTACTTTGAAGCACGCTTGGAAATTTATTCTGATTACGTTTCAATGGTTTGACTATTTTTTGAATGGCCCATCAGAGTATTTATCTTTCAAAGAGGTTCCACCCAAACCTGATTTGCCAGCCAACGATTTGAAATCAATTGAAGCATCTCTATCCAAGCTTGATGAAAGCACCAAAAATTATGAACCTGGGGCCTATCGGGAGTTACTGAAAGAGTTGGTAACTTTGGCAAGATATGCGTCTTCGGAGAAGATCACTGCCGTGGAACCAATTGTTGATGATGAGTTTGCTGTATGTGGTTACAATAGGGATTACTTCTTTCAAAGACTAGAGGTGCTGTCAAAAGTTAATGGAGGGAGATACCTTGAGAAAGATAATAGTGACTGGGTGTTCATTTCCAAGTTCCTATCTGATGTTGTCACTTCTGAACGAGCTATTCCCGATTTAAGGGTGATGGCATGTTCTGTTTTCAATTCTACTATCAAAGAAGTTGCCGATGTCGGCTTCAATACACTCAAACAGACCTCTTCACAAGACTCAGCCCATTTAGAGAAGAGACTCTTTGAATCATTGGATGAGCTTGTTGATCGAATGCTCAAGTCGCCCACCCTTGAAAAATTCTCAAGTGCTGAGTCCGAAATGATACATGTCACTCTGAAAACGTCATACGAGATTCTTGATAAATTTGGAACCTCTATAACACATTCTTGGGATGAGATACTGCATATAGTTGATAGTCCATTTAGGCTTTTCAAGTTATCAAAGAACATCAACTCTCAGAAGCAGTTATTGAAGTCGTCGTTCGAGATCCTACAACTACTTCTCAATGATTTTATACATTCGATCCCCCTCATCACTATCAGAGGTGTCATTGATGTATTGGAAAATTTTTGTTCTCAAGAGTTTGATCTCAATGCATCCTTCTCGGCGGTCAGTTATTACTGGTTGATCTCAGACTTTTTCAAAAGTCTGTCCGCAGGTGAAACGAGAAAAGAGTTTAGTATTGACTCATCATCTGATTTGGTAAAGCTAATCAATAGTCATGACTCTAGGTACGTCAGGATCCAAACGCTTTGGCTCTATTTACTGAGAAGCTTGGTGAAAATTTCCAATGATCCTAGAACGGAAGTTAAGAATGGTGCTGTCCAAACACTTTTTCGTATTGTTGATTCCCACGGTGTTTATCTAGACTGGGAAAAAACATTTAACATTGTTGTTAGGGATTTGTTTTTAGTGGAATTGAGAAAGCCCGTTTCTGATGACATTGATCAACTCAAAACTTTTGTTGATAGTAGTCTCATCATATTGAAAGGAATTGCTGATTTATACGGCAGATTTTTCATTGAGTCTCAGAACATAGAACACTGGAGAAGTTTGTTGAGCTTTTATGGACGAATCATTGATCTTGAATCAACTCAATTGTCTCTGGCTACCTACAAGTCTTTTCATCAGATTTTGGACTTACTTCCAACCGTTTCATCTGAAATATTTGTTTCTTTATTTGATTTCTGGTCCACTCAACCAATAAGATATATCTCTGCAGATACTGATTTATACCAGCAAAGTCTTATTGAGCTTATTTCGAGCTTTTCAACACTTTACCGCTTCTCCCCACTAACAAAGCAGCAACTTGAATCATCGTTATCCATGTTCAATACTGCAATAAGGTTCCCATTCTCCCCCAGATTTGTTTCAGATATTGACAAGCCAACAAAATTACAAGAGACTGTCATCGCAGCATTGAAAACTATCAATGTCTCCCAATACCCAGACGTCGTGCTCACGCATCTCTGCTCTATGATTCTTTTGCCTTTCCAGATAAGAACGAGGATTCTGAAGAAATTACAGGCCGTTCGCAAAAGCGATGTTCCAAGGTTTGTCGCGGTGAGTAAAATCTCTCTAGATATGTTGCGGGACAGTTTGAAACTAATCACTCGATTCGATTCATTGATAAAAAATAGAACCATTTCCAAGATTTTAAAAAGTTTGTTAGATACTATAAAAGGCAGACCGGAAGAAGATGAGGATCAGATTGAAGTTGTCGAGAAATCGGGGATTTGGAAAAAGGCTTTGTCTTTCTCTTATGAGTTGTCTTTCGAAGTGGTTCCGTTACTTAGTGGACATGGGGGCTCCTCAATCGGGTGTGAAATCTGGAGCCATATAATTGAGATAATCACACTAATCCTTCCAGCTAATAACGAAGGTCGTGATGAAGGTTTCAACTCTGAGTACTTTGGGAGGTTCAAAAGCCTTGTCCTGAAGAATATTGATCAAAATTGTCTGACACCCTCAATCTTTGATAATTTGGTGTCTGGAGTTTTGAGGTCGTCATTTCTTTACGAAACCGATGAGCTGGAGAACTATCTTTTTCAAGTCAATGACAAGCCATCAGCTGTCATTGAGTCACTCTTGAGTATAACAGTCGAGGACTACACTACTGCTTCGATCAAAACCTCCTCTCAACAGTCTTTGAGACTCAACTGCTTGGATACGTTGTTTGAATTTGTGAAAAATGATGGCGAAAAATCACTGGGAATATCTTTACCTTATTTGATTTGCCGATTAGTGATGGTTATCAGAAAATTTTCAGGTTCTCAGAAACTACTAAACCGCTCTCCTGTTTCTACTGTCCAACAAGAAGAACTAAATTTATGCCTCACCCAGTTGCACAATTTGCTCAAAGGAATGAATGAAAATGATAAGTCCAAATACTGTCCATTGCTATGCGTCTTTCCTTTGATTTTAGATAATCTTCAGTATATTGGCAAGTTGAAGCATTCGCAATCTTTATTAACCGAGATCACTGTTGAGTTTTACAAAATCTCCAGTAAAAAATAAATAATTGTATATCATTGTTGGGTATCAGGCTCATTCCAAGCCTGATATATATATATATATATATATATTTTAGTGGGTATCAAACTGATTGATCACAATTCATCAACATATATATATGGTTCATTCTTAGCTTCCGATGGGTTCCAAGTATTTTGTGGGGCCTCAATTTGATTGTTTCGTAATTGACGTTCTCTCTCGAACTCTCTCCATCTTCTCATCTTGATTTTGGAATGATCAAATTCACCTTCAGCTTCATCATGTGCTTTATCTCCCCCGGTAATAACTCTTGTCTCCCCCCAACTGAAATCATCAAACTTCCAAAATGAATAAGAAGGTAAGACAAAATTCCAGATAGGAAGTGCCATGATGTAGATCATCATCCAGACGATGTAAGACCATCTACTTGCAGTCACCACAATGACCAAACCTGGTATACCCAAAATTATACCCAAAAGAACAAGCGACATGACAGGGGTTGGTTTTGAGACAATGGCGACAATAATCACATATATGGTAAAACTAATAGCAGCTGGTAAAACCAACGTACCGATCAATTCAATACCAATAACAAATTGCATAGAGAAGCAAAAAGTACCACACAAGTCTTTAACAAGAACCAATTCCATCAAATTGTGAACCGTAGAGTTAATCCAACGCCTTCTCTGTGATAATAAAACCTTGAACTTATCAGGAACCACAGTCTTACAAACAGCTTTCGGTACAAAAATCTGTTTCCTTTTTGGGAACGTCCTCAACATCAATGTAGAAAGAAAACGATCCTCACCTAATAGCAATAAATTTTTCTTGTGTAAAGTATTAATCACATTATCCGAATATCTTTCGACGATATCAGGGTTAGCCAAAATTGGAACCCAGTAACCATCAGATGACTTTGGTGCCTTAATACGGTACATACAAAAACAACCTGGTAAACAAGTCACACAACCGAAAACCGACTCAAAAGCCTTTGCTTGATGATGTGAAATGAAATATTCAAACACTTGAATAGCGGTAACCCAAGATTGACGCTTATTCGCAATTTTAGTTTCCCCACAAAGACCCATAACTTCAGGATCTTTCACCATGGAGCCAACCATATGAGTGAAAGAATCTGGATAAACCTTTGTATCGGCATCCACCATCAACACCATCTCATACATATTTGCCAATAATCCTGTTACACTCCAGATTTTTAACAAGATGTCATACTCTAGTTCCGTCATTCTTTCGTCAAATGTGACTCTTTGCAAGAATGACATTAAAATAATTTGAGAATCACGTTTACCTCTATTACCTGGTTTGGCCGAATTTGCTTCACTTGGAGTTCCACATTTTACAATACAGACGATTGGTATTCTTTGTTGTTTCTCTTCCGGAACAGTTGAGTCATCGTATTTGTAGAACCCAGAGTATACTTTAGCCATATTATGCCTCTTTGTTCCTTGGGCAACGGCAACATATGAGTATGGCTGAACATTTTCCGGATCCACACTAAAATCTGTCAACATCGAGAGAGCAATTTCGGGAGTTGTCTTGTCGTTTCCTGAACCTTTGATTAAACCGTCACACAGAATGATGACCAATTTATGAGAATTTGGGTAGTCTGTCGTAGCAATAGAATCAAGTGTGGTTCTCAAACCTTCTTCATCTTCAGAATAGCATGTAACAAGACACATTGTATGTGCTAGTGGGTATCCAAAAGGCTGAAACTCTGTAGGAGGTTGAGGATTAACATTAGGATGAATAATATCGGGTTCCAACCCACTTACTTCATTCATAGCAGCTAAATTTGAGACCGAGGCATTTCTTGAATCGAATGGTCCCAACCCTAGAGTTGATGGATTCCTTGAGTGAGTTTTCTTTTTGGAAGTACTTACATCAACAAGGTTTGTAGCGGCTTGAAGACCCATTGTAGTCATTTCCATCCCCTTTGTTGTAACAGTAGCAGTATAGTTGTTATATTGATCTGGGTTGTTTGGACTCATTCTGTTGTTCTTCAATATATCAAATCTTGAGACACGTCTCTCAGATTTTCTGATAGGTCCTAAAGAGAGTGTGTTTTCAGCCCATTGCTCCCTTTCATTATCTCTTTTATTCATTTCCTTATGATCAACTTCATCAGCCCCTTGTCTCGGTGCGACGACCCATTTGAAGTAGCATGCGACAGCGAATTTAGCGAAAACCACAGACAAAATGAACACCAATGAGACGTAGAGGACAACTTGAGATGCAATACAACCAATTGTATCCGAGTCAACGACACCAACTTTGATAATTTCGGTGAGGCATTTAGCAGCTGTTCTTTCAGTATTAGTGGCGAGCAACAAAGAAATATCGGAGCCACTCAAAGAGGACGATTTGATTTCATCAAATAAGGAAGGATAGTCTAAATCAGAGTCTTGGATCCAGTCTAATAAATCCAAATCCAATATATCTCCATTATATGCCACTAAATTTCTTGTTGAATTCAAGATATCATCCCAGGTGAAATAAACGTCCCCACTGCTCTTTAGACTATAATAAGAATCTCTTGCAGTTGAAGAGGTATGACATGCCCAGCCATCATAATATTCAGAGGTTGTGAAATTAGGACTCGAAGAGCCGTCCTGATTGAACAACTTACAAGGCATATACCAAGCCACCTCTTCCCCTTGATAAGGAATAGAACAATTATCTCTAGGAGTAATCAAGCCTTTACAGTTACCATTGACGTTCTGGAACAAAAAAGACCCATCCATTCCACCAGCATTTATTGGAGGATACAAGACATTTGTCCCTGCAGTGATACCAGCAGCTTCAGGATGAGAAGAGCTGGTTAGATCATAAGCTTTCCCATTTATGATTAAATAACCTGTACTGATCTCATTATTTCTCATTCTAAGGGCGGTGCTCCCACAAACTGTCTTTGTGAATCCAAATGTTAAAAAGGCAACGAATGCACCCAAGATCAAGATAATGGAAATCAATGCAATCTTTTCTCTCCATGCCATCTGTCTATCCTTCTTAGGCATACCAAAAAGTTTCAACAGAGAAGCCGGGGCCCAAAAAGTCACGGCATAGCAGTAGACTTGCCAGAATGATAGATTGCCCTCTTGCTTTTTATCTGCAGGATTGGGGTTGTTTTTTTGACTTGTGTTCATAGCAGCAGTTCCAGAATTGATAAATGGACTTTCATATTCATCATTCAGTCCATACATTGTTCTTCCCTGGCTTGGCTGTTGATACTGCCCCTGGTCCCCACTTCCCAGTGATATTTGGTGGGATAAGTCTTCCATAGGAATTCCCTGCAGGTTTTGGTCCTGTTCTTCCTGCTCGTGGTCACTATCGTAATACGATCTTAGGTTCCTGTCAGATACTCTGGACCGTCTGCTTGGGGACCTTTCCACAAGGATTGGATCAACCCCTGTACTTGAAGGGTTCACCCGCAAATGGTCTTGCTCCTGAGCTGCTACCTGAGCATAGTAGTAATGTGGATTATCCGGATTACTCAAGTTGTTTCTCTCTGGCCTCACCAAGGACCTCTTTCTCTCCACACCAGCGGCAGCGCCAGGCCCGCCTAGTAACGCCTCATCATCAAAGTTCTCGTATCGTCTAGAGTTGTTTCTCCGTAGCGAGCCACCCCTCTGGAACATTATAGCACAACCTCTTCGTGGTTCTTGCAGTGTTAGAGAGTCAGCCGAGTACTTTGTTAAACATGAAACGCTCTTTGTGCCGCCATATAGAAAAAATTGCGAAATGTAAACAAAAAATGAAGATGTCTTTTCCGAGGGTCTGGCCCGAATATTTCAAAGCTACACACGTTTCATATGCGAATTTTCAGGCATTGTATGCGTTTCTCAATCATCTCAAAGTGTACCGGTTTCCTTCCCGATTACTACATACAGTCTCATTCCATAATAAAAGTGCGGCCTACTCGCTCAGAATGTTTTCACCTAATGCAGAATTCTCATTTAACCCTTTTGGGAATAAATGATGAGGTTCGCGTCTCAGGTTAAAAGAAAAACAAAGTTTGGCGTCTCGCAGTACATATGTATGTTGGGTAGATTAATGGTGTTCAGATGTTACTCCAAGGCTAGCCACAAGCATGACTACAGTAAGTTGTGAGACTTCAGTTACGTTTTGTGAGACACTCCTAAGGCTCCGATAATTCATTTCAACCTACAGAGGTTTATTGGGATTTGTGTATTGGTTCATTATAAGTTAATTCGTAATCCATCCGTGCTCAGCCACAACTGGTATTGTAGACGAGAGCTCTTGATATACTTTCAGTAATCTTTCTAAAGCCATTTAAGAAGCATACCAAAATCATTGGAAGGCCTATAGGCTCTGGGTTGTGGGTGTATGAAAGCAGTCTTCAATCTGCAGCTGTTGTACATGAGCTTCAGAAAGAATCGAGCTCACAACATTTATCATTTTTTGAGATGACATTGAATCAGCAGTGACCATAATATTATGGGTCTGGAATTGAATGAGAGCTCATCTCAAGAGCTTCGAGTTCATTTCAAGGATTTGCTGTTAGGGTATCTTGATGTGTATGGTGTAGTATAACTCGGAAAATCATTAATAAATATCAAAGGAAAAGTAACAGGGGTAGAAATATTGTATAGATTCAACTCTTTCTTTGCACTTCTTCGTCTAAACGAACGAAGTTATTCTCATTGTAGAAGATTCCTTCCTTGGAACTCACTGAGATGGGGCTCGTTGTTTGACTGCTGGAAAGTGATGGAATTGAGGTCAAAGAATTAGTTTCATCCTCTTTGGAGAAACTTTTATTTGGACTTCCCAAGTCCAATAATCTGAGATTGTTAATCAGTTGGTTTCTCAACTCATTTTCACTTTTGGAGAAAGATAGTTGATGATCTTCCTCTTCTTGACCTTCAGCAAACCTTAGCGCAAGATACCTCTCTCTAAGGGCAACCAATCTCCATGTGTTTTTGGGGAACCTTCTAAACTCTTGAGGTTGTGAGGACATCGTGATCTAACTGTTGATTTATAATTTATAAGGCCCGTTTTGCAATCTTCTACAAACTCCACACAAAGCCTTCTGTCAAAATGATGGGAAGCTCCAGCCCTTATATATGTTTACTCCAAAAAAAATTATGGAGTGAAAAAAAAAACTGCAAGAGGGACGTTAGCGTAATGCAAATACATATATGCGGCTTGGTGCAGATACGTTTATATATGCTTTCCTATGCAAGTAAAAAGTAGGATCTCTGAAAATACCAAAATCGATTGGCAAGTTGGATTAGTCGAAGAAGGGAGGTTTAGAGTAAGGTCTAGATGGGGCGTAGCTCCTACTTTATATTGGTGCACAAGTCCTGTGACAAAACCACCTTCAAGTGACTCAAAAGAAGAGCCGTAAACTCGACAGACCCCGTTTTACTCAAATCTCAAAACTTTTACGCGACCTGAAGACTTGCATAACTTTTCCTCAGAACAAGCTACGTAACAAAACGGTCGGCGATCTTTGAAGCAGGTTCAGAAATTCAAAGTTGTTCAACTTTGTTATGTATATGTGGGTGTGCAGTTCAGTGTGTGCATATGAGCGGAAAAGGCAACCTCCACCAAGATATTCAAGAATGTGTCTGACAGGTTACTCACTGAATGGAATGTTGATCTAGTGGTAGCCTCCTAAGAAAGAGTGGGAAATACTTTGAATATTTGGCAAATTCACTGAGATACAGATTGTACTTTCAACAATGCAAAAAGATGAAGGCAATTTCACGCCACACACGAACCACTATGTACAATTTACAAGCTCAACATTAATTTTTTAGCATTTTCGCTTGAGCAAAACGCAAAACTGGTAGAAGTAGAGCAGGCTAATAGCCTGATTAAGCATGATATGTAGTACTTCTAGAACCTGTCAAGTGCTTTAGATTGTGGTGCGTCAGATGAATTGTCTATGTCGAGAATGAGTATTTGATACAAATGGTGTAATCGTACGACGAAAGCTGAGCTGGCCCTCTATTTCAATCCGAACTGCGACAAAAAGTTCAAATGAAGTACAACAAATCGAACTCAGCTCTAGTAATTCAGTGTTATCTAGTCAGCTATTATGTCGTTCCCCGAGACAGTCTTGCGTTATGCGTCAATCGGTGAACTCGTCAAGGCCATGTTTAGGGCCGTACTTGAAAAAACGAGGAAGTTATCACAGGCCCTAGAACAAACAGAAGGCCTCAAGACTCAAAGTTCAAGAGTTAATTGCGAACACGGTATTGTGAGCACTTGTTAACTTGAGCAATTAGATAGGGAAAATAAGAGTTTTTGTGTGAATTGGTGCGCCCATTATTTATGTGATAATATTCGGTCAGATTATAAACCAATTTAATTATTTTATATTTTAAACCTTAGTTGATGTGTACGAACTTTACGCTTTTACTAATGTTAAGGATACCACAAAAGTAGATGTGGACCGTAATACCGTGATTGACCCTCTCTTATCGTTTGCGGCATCGTGATTGCCAATGGTAATTGTTGAGCTCTTATATGCGAAATCTCTTGCTTTCCCCTATCTTTGATAGGACCTTTTTCCTCCACGCGGATTTAAATAAAGTTTAACCCCCATGCATGTTGATGTACATCCGGTAGATCGCTAGTTTTACTTTTCCTATGGACGCAACGGTTTTTACTTTTTGAGATGTGTTTTGATGGTTTTTATTCCCCTTGCGATCGAAAACAAGATTAGTTTGGTTGAAAGGATTGGCGGTTCTTTGCTTCGTGCGGATTTGACTGTTTCTCTACTTTGATCTACGAGCCAAATGCAAACCTTCGAAAACGACAATTATGGAACTTGAAGGTAGGTACTACTAGTCCGTGCCTGAAAATTTGGTTTATCAGAGACAGCCTGGATGGTTACCTAGTTTCGAAGAATGAAACAAATAAGAATAAATCCATAACCCACCAGAACGGTGGCTAGCATCTTTTAGAAGCTCAATTCTTAGCTCAAAATTTCAATCCAATTGAATCAGGCACAAAACGCATGGAACGACCTCTTTCGCGGACTTCATCCGTACTTTACGTACTGTATATGGCTGTTACTGCCAGATCGCGGCCATAAAACTCATCTCGTCTAGGCTACTATTCAGTACACCTTTTCTCTGTTTTATTACAAGCATATATTGTTCTTAGAGTTTCGGCTATCAGAGGGCACTGGGAGCCCTTTTCTCTTGTATATCGAGAGGAAAATTTAAGACTTTCATCGAAGTAAATTACCTTTGCTCTGCTTAAAATTTGTTAAAGCTGACTCTTCTTGCCTATGACTACGAGCTACTTCAATTCAATGCGAACATCTTCCAATACTTGAAAGCATTGACGTTATGTTATTTCCAGTGTGGTCGATCCTTTCGATCAGATTGGATGGAAATGAAAAATGTTTGATGAGCAAGAATTCAGCGAAAACAAACGTGAACTCAAAATTCAAATGTTCTTTACTGCACTTCGAGCATTTCAAGTTGATCGGCTATGTATGGCCGTATGGTCTGCGTTTCTTGTCTTTAGTCTGCCTTCACTCGTCGAGGAGTTTCTGTGGTGTCCACTGTGTAGTAGCTTTGGACATTGCTTTCTATAGTGGCACGGAAAAGTGAAAGCTAAACTACCAGTTCAATCTTTCAATAAATTGAACACGCTGTAAAGCTCCAGTAACTCGACCCTTCACAAAATACACATGAGTGATTGGTGCAATTTGTTCACTGATCTCAAACAGTGTGTTAGTACGTGCATACCCTTGTTTGTAGGTTGAAAATCGGCAAAAGACAAAAGGCGTATGTAGTATGATCATTGAAGGAATTAAAACTCCAGAAGTTGATTGAAGGAATTAAAACTCCAGAAGTTGATAGAGACTACTCAAGGTCGACTTTGAAGTACCTCTGCTCACCATGTCGCTATATAAGTGTTGAAAGAACAAACAACACTTCATAGAAAAGATGAGTATGTTTTGAAGCTACTAATTTTCTTGAGATGCAGATTTATATTGATCTATGGAAAGGTAAACAAAAAGTTAAATAAACCTATTATTGTTAGTTACTTGATCCAATACCGAGATATCAGATTCAGTGCTTGCCAATTGAAGGATCAGAAATTTGGGTATACTTAATGCCTCATTACTGGGAGTACTTGTTCCAGGTCGGACTGGTGCACAGCTTTTTTCTCGTCATCTTCGAGCACTGAATGCTGTATTGTAGATAAAACTTACTTTTGTTTATCTTGATGAAGAACAGAAGAAGAAAAGAGATGGAAGAAGAAAAGAGTTTGAAAGTTTCAAGAAAAATTTTCTTATAGAGATCAAAAAAGAGTTACGGAATCTGAAATGGTCGGAGTATACCCAATTAGGAACATATATATAATCGCGTGCTATGAATTATAAACTCCCTTGATTTTGCTTGTGACTCGTGAGTATTATCCCTGGACAGATCTCTATATACGTAGCTAGTATAAAGTTGTAGCTGGCCTGCTCAGGTCCTTTGAGTGAAGCCCTGTTTCAACTGAGCCGATACCTTCAAAGGAGTTCTTCGCTTTGCTCGTCTGCAAAAAATATAGGCCCCTGATAATATAGGAGTTTTAGCTACTAGTATGGCTCCTCCCTCGAACATGTAAATAAGCCCCACATTTCGGCTCCTTCTATCAGCAACACTTTTCGAGGCCGCGTTTGACTTTGAACTTTAAATTGTGGGCTCGACCAGATCCAATTAAAACCGTTTAGGGAATCTGACGCGTCTCATCAATCTCCTTTCGCGTCACCCCGTCACCCCTTAATTTTACCGCATGGGAAGGAGAGCGATTATTGCAACTTATGGCGGTGATATTCAGCCTTTGAAAAACGCGCTTCACAGTCCTCCTTCTCACCGACCCAGCGATGGGGAATGCTCAAGCGCCTATGTCTATATGATTTCCACTGGATCAGACTATTTTTTTTGTGGCTGGACTCGACAGCATCAACAATGCTCTACTTGTGGTAGTGTGTCTGAATGATTTTTATGAGCGTCCCGATCTGGCGAACTTACATTTCTATTTGGACATTGATACCCAGGCACTGAAGGCTGAGATACGCGGGTTCAGAAGTATGTCCCACTAGTAAGCTGTATGAGATGTAGTTTGTAAAGAATTCTCCGAGATATATCCTCCCACTTCGTCGAAACCAGCCCCAAGGTAAATTCAATTTCTACCGGTAGTGTATCGATTGACCCTATAAACTCTCTACAAATTACAACCATCCACGACTTGAAGCTCGTGGGCTCAATTTTAACGCTACTAAAACGCAAATGGAAAAAGATCTCGTGCAGAAAAACATTTCGAGACGCGTCAGTAATTTGGTGATTTTTTACCAATCGGGAAGGGATGTCGTGCATCAACGTCAAAATATTTACCTTCAACATTAGAAAAATACCTGCAGAGACGCGGAAAACATCCAAAGGCACACAGGTGTGATGTTTGTACCTCAGCTTTGTTTGTATAAATATTCATCAAATTCTTCCTCAAGTGACAGATCCTTGTTACAACCAATCACTCAATCATCTCTTCACCTGTCAAACCATCACAACAGCCTGCAATATGTCCGACCAGAAAGCGCTCAACATCTTGATGAAGTCTCCAGTCACTCAGGACATGGTCTCTCACATCGTGAACACCACCCTGAAAGTCATCCAGTGCAAGAAGTCTAAGGTCTACCCATCTCCTCCATCAAGTCCAGTACAAAAATCCAAGCCACTTCCTTCTTTGATGACCTTCATCTCACGCCTCGTCAGATACACCAACGTCTATACCGGTACTTTATTGACCACTTTGGTTTACTTGGAAAGACTAAGTGCTAAGCTTCCAAAAAACGCTGAAGGGTTACCATGCACTTTACATCGCATCTTCCTTGCTTCTTTGATCGTTTCTGCTAAATTCAACAACGATAGCTCGCCAAAGAACATCCACTGGGCCAAATACACTGATGGATTGTTTGCCAATGAAGATGTTAATTTGATGGAACGTCAACTTTTGAATTTGATGAACTGGGATGTCACTGTGACTAATGATGATTTGATCCGTTGCCTAAAGAAATTCACTGAACCTATCAAGATGGATCTGAAAAAAGCTGCAAGAGCTCGTCGCTCTATCAGCAAGCAAAGACTACATCAACAGTACCAACAGCAACAACAATCTATACCATCACCACAAGTCAGTCCGGTTCAATACCAATCAACGTCTTCACCATTTCAACCACATCTCAGAAGTATGTCAGCATCTTCTATTTCATCCCTGACTTCTTCAGCTTCTTCTATTGACTCCTCCCCTGAATCTCTTCTGGCACCGTCTATTTTACAACATCCTTCCACATATCTATACCAACCAGCACAACAAAAGCAATATCAACAACAACAAATGTCAAGTTCTACCAGTATGACACATATTCAACCAGCTCATTCTTACCGTATAACAGAAGAGGAGTTAAACAGTTATGTCCCAGTGCTTGGCCTATGAGGGATGGGGAGTACATATTTAAGATTTCAGTCTAAATTTAGACAAAGGTTATACACCACTGTTATTATCATTATTATTATTATTCAATTCGGTCAGTCAGTTTTGACGTCATGTTTTCTTGGTGTTGAGCAATGAACAAAGTTTTCATTTTCTTCGGATCGAAGCTTGACGGATTTCCTTTCAGAGATTTAAGATTTAAAGGTTTTATTTTTACCAGCTTTGTTATTGTGTTTTGTTTGTTTATGTTGTTTTGGGTATTTGCATTTCTGGTTATGTTTAAAGGGGGTTTGGTTTTAGTTCAATATTTACAGCAAGAATAAAGAGTCCTAAGGGATTTTATGGATCTAGTATTCAGCTCGTAATAGTAAAGCACTACTAGTACTGATTCGGTAGCAGCTCGGTAGCAATTCCCATGTTTTGATTCGTACAGGCAAGAAACGTGCAACAGGACGGTTCTTACGGTCTTACTTATCGCTGGTGGAATGTCTAGTATGTATGCATGGTCGTCGTACTTCTCAAACTTTGTATCTGAGCAGAATACAATGGAAACGGTCAGATTTGGCAAGCGTGCTTTCCTGATTTGACAACACATGAGATATGGACTAGACTAAACATGCGCTTAAATGGTTAACAAACCGTATGATTGTTAGCTTGTTCCAATGCTAAACTTTCAACCGTCCATCCCATATGCAACTTTAATTCATGATGACTTGCGATAGCACATTCAATGATTTTGGTTGCTGTGGAATGTCTTACATTTGTGAGCTCTGAACAATACGAATTTACATGTCAAGAGAAAACAAGAGAAAACCTGCCCCCAACCAACACATGCCATCGGAATGCTTGTCAAGATGACCAAAGATAGCTAAAGGAGGAGTAAAATACTGGCGATACTCAATTCTGTGCAGGTGAGTATACAGCCCAGCTTCTGTTGGCACGGGCACCTCAAATGGACGAAAGAAGAGGTAGATGCATGAAAAGCTTCAGGCAGGGAGGTTGTAACTTGTGGGGTCCCGTGCAGGGTCCCACCGTCAAAATACTCAAAAAATCATAATCCAGAGGGGAGGAAAGATGTGACGGCTGGTTGAGTCTCATGAACCCTATCAAGTCCAAAAATAACCTCTGGGGCCTTTGAGGAGATCTGTATCCATCATCATCCTACTTTCAAGATCCTGCTCTCCTCTATTCAATAGCCTTACAAGGTACTGGTACTTTACCGCTCACAAATAATGCAGGCACGCATTCCTCTTGATTCATTTTTAGCAACACCAATGCTAAAGCATAGAAGACATATGCCCACAGTGACAAGAGGGTCTAGCAGGCCTCATTTCCATTCTTGGTACCGCCATCGCCCTTTTCAGAAAACCCTTATCTTAACTCTTCAAAACAAATAGATCTGAACAATAGTTAGCAATGCAGGATGGTATGTCATCATATGCATGGCAGCTGAAAACCAGAGAACCTTATTTGATGAAGACCATCACAATGTAAAGAAAATACACGGGAAACTTCCAGTTGAAGACTCATTCAGGCAAGCTTGACTACAAACAGAAGACAAACCGAAGATCATGTTGCTAAACTTTAGGATTGTCCACCATCGGAATGGACAACTGGATCACAAGTGTATAAAAGGACCCCTTTATCCCTTCAACCTCTCAAGATCGTTAAGGTCTATCCACATTACTACTTCTTTCTATTATCGACAAATACAGAGGACACAATGGTTTTCATCAACACTCGCTTGACTATCGCTTCTGCATTCGCTACTTTGGCTAACGCCCAGTTCTTGAACGTTTCCAGCTCTATGGAAAGTTCCTACAGTGACTTGTTCCCATCTTCTTTCCCATCATCCTTCTCGACTTTCACCCCATCTTCATCTGTGGAGCCATCATCTTTCCTGTCTTCTGCTTCAGATTTATCTTCCACTACCCCTTTCCCAAGCTCTTCCGCTTCAGCAACCTCTTACTCAAACTCCTCTTCTGCAAGTTCCACTTTCACCACTGGTACTGAAACTCCATTCATCACTGGTGCTTACGTTGATGGTATTTTGGCTTGGGAAGTTCACGTTCCAGGTGATGTTGCTCCTTTCACCTCTTGTGATATCAACTTATCTGGTGCCAACTACAATGTTGATGCTGCTTCTGCTACCGTTGCTGGTAACCCAATTGATGCTAACATCTCTTTCAGTGGACCTGACTTCACTTTCAATGCTGACTTGACTGTTCCATCTGGCGAATGGTTGATTGTTTCCTTCTCTGCTGTCGGTGATGCTGGGTTTGATGCTTTCACAGCAGCTGGTATCCTGGCTTTGACTACTCCAAACTCTAAGAAGTTGATGAAGAGAGCGGTTTTGACATACGACTTGGACTTCACCATCACTTTGCCAAGCTCCGATGTCAGTACTTCTACTGTTACTGCTTCTGATGAATCCACCACTGTTGTCACTATTACTTCTTGTTCCAATGACTTGTGTTCAACTACTCCAGTCACTACTGGTGTCACTGTTGTCACCACCACCGAAAATGGTGTTGTCACTGAATACACCACTTACTGTCCATTGACCAGTACTGCTGCTCCAAAACCTGTCACCTCAACTCCATCTGGTGTCACTGTTTACACTTCTGCTTACACCTCTACAGTTGAAACCACTGAATTGTCAACCACTTTGGTCACTATCACCTCGTGCTCTGGTGGTGTTTGTACCGAAGTTCCAGTTAGCTCCGAGACCGCAGTTGGTACTTCCGAAGTTGAGACCACTATCACCACCGAACAAATTGTTGTTGTCACTTCTGCTGCTGCCAGTACTACAGCTGCTGTCTCCACATTCGAAGGTGTTGCAAACAACATCGTTGCCTCTGGTCTCTTTATTGGTCTGTTGCCACTTGTTGCTTTTGTCTTCTAATTTTGTGCATGATGGTCATAGTCTAAAGCTTTGTTTTCTTTCTAGGCTGAAATAGACCCCTTTTGTATTATAATTTTTGAAGCTGAAGATATCCAAAACTTTTCCACTTCAAGAGAAAAAGACTCATATTTATTCTTTCAACTATGTTCCGGCCTTTATTTGGACTCTTGTTTCGAGGATTATTCAGCATTCTGAATACGTCCCACTCATATTTATTGTTGATCTGATTTTTCGATCAATTATCGTTGTTGTTAATGTTTGTCGGCTGGTTCGTCTCATGGTATACCCAAATTTTACTTCTAGCAGACCAATAGCTTGGTTTGGGAATGATTAGTTAGTATTAATTTAATTTTTAATCTTCTTGAGGCAAAGTAGTGATGAGAAACAGGCAGGATGAATGTTATCGTAGGGTTGTGACAATGAAATCCAAGTCAGTAGAGCCATGAAGTAAAATTACTGATCTACCAAGGAAATGCCACTTGATGCAAGATGACTGTTCAATAAAAACCAGACCAAAATCAACATCGCTTAATGGATGTGAAGTAAGACGGCCTGCGTTTACTCCAGGATGGACTTTCAAGTACTACGATGTCTCTCTCTCTATGGTTTTCATACTGAAAGAAAACAGGAGCTTTTAGTTATAAAATATTGTGCGATGTGTGTCCCGGAAACCAATCTCCGTTATCTAGCTTCGATCAAACTTCGAGGCACAAAAAAAAATCTGAAATTTACAGACCACATTTCCCTATTACATTTTTGAGAAAGTATCAAATCTCTGTAACCATGGTGAGAAAGGTTGTTGCTGCCTTACAAATCGGGTCGCAGGCTACTACACATGAGACTTTGCAAAAAATTCTCTCTTATGAGGATGAAATCATCTCCAAGAAGGTTGAACTGGTGGTGATTCCCGAAGCTGCATTGGGGGGATATCCAAAAGGGTCTACATTTGGCTCATACGTTGGTTATAGGCTACCTGAAGGCCGTGATGAATTCCTTGAGTACTTCAATCAATCTGTTAAAGTTCCAGAAGGTAACGAAATCAAGATTCTAGAGGAATTCTCCAAGAGAATCAATGCTACAATTGCCATTGGGGTTATTGAAAATGGAGGGTCCACTTTGTACTGTTCTCTTGTTTATATTGACCCAAAGAAGGGATATGTCGGCAAACATAGAAAATTATTACCAACAGCCTCTGAAAGATTGATTTGGGGATCTGGAGATGGTTCGACTTTGCCAGTTATCGAAACTTCATGTGGAAGAGTCGGAGGAGGTATCTGCTGGGAAAACTATGTTCCCTTGTTTAGAACAGCATACTATTCGAAAGGTTTAGATATTTGGGTAGCTCCAACAGTGGATATGCGGGAAATTTGGAGAGCATCCATGCGTACATTCGCTTACGAGGGGCGTCAATTTTTGATTTCTGCTGTTCAGTTTCAAGGCCCAGCGCAAGATGATAAAGTTAGGGTAGGTTGGTCTAAGGATGACAACCTAATCAATGGTGGTAGTGTTATTGTTAACCCAATGGGTGAAGTCATTGCAGGTCCCTTGATTGGTAAAGAAGGATTACTAAGTACAGAAATCGAAACAGAAGAAGTCTTGAAAGCCAGATTTGATTTTGATCCTGTTGGTCATTATTCCAGAGGTGACGTGTTCCAGTTGACTGTTGACGAAACTCCAAGAGGTACGAGATTTGTGCAAAACTGAAATGAGTTAAACACCTCGAAGAATGTAGTACAGATGATTGACTTATTTTACCAGAAGAGCACTGTACTAAACGACCCCTTAAAAGTGTTGATGGTATGGCATATACCCTCTTTTTTTTTTCCAGATACAGAATATATTAATTTTACCTTATGGAACTATAAGATCTAATCCAACAAATTCAGTCCTCTCTTTGTTTTTCTCTTTGATATTCCCTCCTATACTTACCAAAATTCCCCTTGTACATCTTCTCCTTCTTCCTCTTGAATTTTTCTACCGAGGGTATATCACGTGACGTAGACGCAATAGTATATAACAGAGCTGCATTCAGACCTCGGTGTCCCTTGTGGACATTTGGTCAATTAGAAATAATACAGAGATGATCAGCAGTTCCCCTGCATAAGGATGAACCGTTTTACAAAGAGATTTACTATTTTTTTTCTTGATTTTTTTGCAAGAAGGGTTGGCTTTGGGAGCTAGCATAGCTTGGTGGTACTGATATTAGACTTTTCAAAGAGTTTCCAGAGCTTTCAAGAGCTTATAGGTTTTTGAGGATCATTTTATGGGCATGCGTTCGATTCTTTCAGATCGCACTGCTCAACACATCCGAACACCACAAACTATGTCAAAAAAGCTTCCATCTCCCATCAAGATATGCATATCATAAACCCGTCACATATGCACACTGAATCTTGCCTATAAATCAAGGAGTTCCTCCCTCACAAGCGAAGCTGTGATTGCGGATTATCAGGTCTTCTACCATGCACGAGAAGCAACGATCATGGTACATTTGTTGTCGTACATATTGTCAAAAGCTTTGATAGAATCACTCTTGAATGACATATACAATATCATCCAGCTGTGCGATCTTAAAAAATTAAAGGCAATTGGAAGGTTAAGAAAGTCAAACGGCGCCAACTGGTTCTTACTGAAGGCCCCACAATGGGCGGCGATTCACCAAACAATTAAGATTCTCATCTCTTGGCAGACACAAAGAATGTGTTCGCGACCGGCAACTGCTTATTATCTTCGGCAAATGAATAATTCGATAGTGAGCCTTCTAGAGTCTCCAAAATCTGTACCACGGCAAAGGATGTTCTTTCTTCAATATGTCCTTAGGTTAGTTTTCTTTATCGCCGTTATAATCTACCAGATCAACAGGGAAGACCCAGTTTTATCTAAATCAAGCTGTGGAAACTTGCCCGATTCGTAACTGAGATCTCGGCTTATCAAATTTTACCACCCTAATTTTTTTGTCAGAAACAGGGCTTAAAGGCAAAAAACTTTTGATAACTTCACTATTTCTCTCGTCACATTTACCTGCTATCAGTTGCTTTGAATAGTCTGCCCAAGATGTCTATCAAACTACTGACCGACACCTACGAGAAGACAAATGTGCCTCCGCACTATTTCAAATTCATAGGCGTAGCCGTTGCTGCTATGCTGCTTTACTTTTCCTCCTCGATCTGGATCCCTTCTATTGGCGATATTTCTACCGGCACATCAGTCGATTCCCATGCCCCAGAGCCCCGCTCCATTTCTCTTGAGAATGCCACTGCTGTATTCAACTCTATCCAGGGTGTTTTAAGAAACAAGAATGCCCAGGTGGAGCCTATCGGCGTGAGTTTCTTCCCTGCTTCGATTCCTGAAGGTACTTTGCTATACCATGGGAACAACCATGGCCATGTGCCTGACACCCCTGAATGGGTTGCTCTTGATCACGAATTCAGTTGGAGTTTTATCGGTAACAGAGGAGGACCAGGTAGAAATGGGACTCATGGACCTGGTGGGGGCCCTGGTGGACATGGTGGGCATGGAGGAGGTCCCGGTGGTGGTGGTGGCCCTGGCGGTGATGGTCCAGACGGTGATGGCTCTGGTAAATACGGCCCTCCCGATTCTGGTGATGACAAAAATGGCGGTGGTCCACCGGATAGAAATGGTCCACCAGATGAGAATGGTTCCCCAGATGATGGAAATAATGGTAATGGGGAAAATCGAAAGAATGGTCCAGGTGGCCATTTTGGTGGTGGTAAAAAGAAGAACAATTACCCAAGCAATGATCATGTTTCCATGTTTACATTTGAGGTCATCAAGCCACTAGATAAGATAATCGTGCTTGATGGATCTTCTGGTGCTAAGACCAATACTGGTGAGATGGATCAACAAATGATCTTAGCAAACGTTCCCTTTGGCGAATCACTGAATGAATATTCTGCTGCTGAAGTTATTTGTGAATGGGGAAAACCATGGGGTCTTGATGGTTATATCAGAATCGAAGTCGGTTTTGAAGGTGTTATCTGTAACTTCCATGATAAATTGAAAGTTGTAAATAATGTTACTGTTGAATGGACGGAAGATGTTTTTGAAGTACCATATAACTTGAGTTCTGTGGATGACGAATATGCTAGATTTACTGGATTAGTTAGTTCCATGGGTGGTTATGATCAAATCAAACAAGGAAATATTCATGACAAAAGAGATCAAAGAATTCAATTGGATTACAGAGGACTTGTAACTCCTCTCAATAAAACATGGATTAGTCCAGATGTTTATACTAGAAGAATCCAAAATGTTTCAGAAGCTTTGAAACAAGAAATGATCTCAGATCTGGAAAGCTTTTTCAAGAAGGGAACTGATCCAAGTGCTGGTACTGATTGGCAGTTAATGACCACTGAAATAGTGGATAAATTTGCTCCATTATTGAAAATGATCAACCAGACTTTGGAAAATGCATCTGAACTGAACTTTGATGATAATCAAGACATTGTTTACAATGCTCAAAACGTTTCTGTGTTCACAACAAATTTTGTCAGAAGATTTCTCGATCATTCCTTGTCTAACGAAACTGAATTGCAAATATCTTCTGCAAAGGCCAAAGCTGTGGAGCAATATGCACACTACCTTCAACCACCACAATCCCAGTCAGACATCTTGATCTACTCATCTTTACACCAAGTTGTGACATCCATTGTGGATTTCATGTTTGAATCGTTCTATTTGAGTAGAGATGTGATCCATGCTCATTATGTCAAGAAAGAATCGCTTGCCTCTTTCAAAGATGAATACTTGAAATTGGTGACGCAATCCAAAGAACTATTGAACCATTTGCACTGGGAATCAACATTCTACCAATGTGACAGTAAATGTAACTGGGATGAAGTTTGCTACACTCCATCATGGGGACCAAACCCATTAGGATGGGGTGGAAGCTTTGGTACCTATAAAGACGAAAATGGAAGAAGTAGATTGACTGGAGAGTTACAGTGCATCAATTATGAGACTATATTCGCCAATAAAAGAGCATGGTGATTGACTACTTGGTGCTGTTTAACTTGTGATATGTATAATGAATTTGATTTGCTTATATTATTGATGGTTTGTTTCAAAGAAAGTGTCTTGTAGTTTGCAGAGGTACATACTGTATAATGTATGTACATAGGTACATATATGTATGGTCTGCCAATTTTGCACCGTGTACACATCCGCACACCAGCCCTTATTGATACCGAAAACAAGTCTCCAAGTCCACAATGCCCGAATTGCAACAAGATAGAGGCATATAACAATCTTGAAATTGCAATCAAGATGCTAGTACTTGCAATTGGAGACCTACATATACCTTACAGAGCCATAGTGAGTCTTAGCGGGTTTTGCTGGAAAAGCATGATAAGAAATTAAACTAACTAAGAACAAATAGGACCTACCTGCCAAAGTGAGTTTCCTCCAGTTGAAGAATAACAGAGATTATATACTAACCACCGTATAGTTCAAAAAACTACTGGTTCCTGGAAAGATTTCACAAGTTTTATGTCTTGGTAACTCTACTACATCACCGAATACATTAGAATTTCTCAAGAATTTATCACCAGATTTCCAATTAGTCAAAGGAGAGTTTGATGATAGCTCGTCTATTCCTCTATCTCTAGTGATAACACATGGGAATTTGCGTATCGGGTTAACAAATGGGTACACCATTATACCTAGAGGTGATCCCCTGAGCTTGTTGACAACGGCTAGACAAATGAATGTTGATGTTTTGATATGGGGTGGTACCCATAAAGTGGAAGCTTATACCCTAGAGGGTAAGTTCTTTGTTAACCCAGGGAGCGCTACTGGTGCATTTTCTACAGATTGGCCAGAAATTGAGGATGAGGGGAAAGAAGGTCGTGACAAAGAGGAGAATAAAGAAGAGAGTAAAGAAGCGAATGGTGAAGAAGAGGAGAAAGCCGAACAAGAGCAAGACAGAGACAAAAAGGAAGAGGAGAAACAAGATCGAGAAGAGAAACAAAACGAGGAAGAGGATGGAGGTGATGATGAAGAAGAAGAAGAAGACATAGATGAATGCATTCCAAGCTTCACACTGTTCGATATCCAAGGATCCGTTATCACTTTGTATATTTATACTTATATCAATGGCGAAGTGAAAGTGGACAAGGTGAGTTACCGCAAAGATCAGTGATAGTATTGAGCTAATATGAAGATAGACTATGAGACTGAATGAATAAAAGTGAATTCTTGATCAAGTGATTGTAGATTTGGTAGCTTCTTTAGAGTAGCAGTCCCGGTTATTTCCGGGTAAAAGATCTAATATAGCAGATTTTTTTGCCTATAAATTGGGAGAGAAAAAAGTTTTCTCCTTCAGATTTATTCTTTCGATTTTCCATTCAGTGAATTAATCAATCCAATTAGTAAGTCAACAGTTTTGCCAAAATCTTGGTTAGTTTGTTATAATGATGACTAGAGTGCATTTGGCTCGAGACGTTTCTGTCGATGTGGAAAAACTCACGCTACCTTACTATTTTATCTCTGACATATAACGAATTCAACAAGTGAATGATCTTTTTGTTTCTTTGGACAATTAGCTAATGCAATTCTAGCCTTTTTTTATTCCTCAGACTGTTGGAAGTCGGATGTATAGTGGGAGCTAATTGAGATTGTTTGAACTCTCTTATAAAATGACTGTAGTACTACTAATCTTGAACAAACAAAACTTTTATCTATATATACATTGTTGCATCGTATATCTATGACAAAATCAATCCTCCTGTAAGCCTTCTAACAAGTCAGACTCTAGATCATCTGTCTCCTCAGCTCTTTGGAAATTACTTGGTAGTAAATCATCCAATTTCAAGACCTTCTTCATCGAATAAGCATCTTCACCATCGGCATAGTATGATTTTTCAATACTCAGCACTTCAAACTTAAGAGTATCCCTATAAAGATGCAATGCTGCTCTGTTGGATTTTCTTACATGTAAACTGACATATTCAGACTGGAAAGTTTCCGTCAGGGCATACAAAGCTTGTCTCATTAGCTTCTCAGCAATCCCTTGTCTTCTGTAACTTCTCATTACACTCAAAGATGTGACATGACCATGTGGCGTCTTGTCTTGGGCATCTGGATCATCTTCCATCTTGGCTAATACATAACCGACAATTTTCTCATTGTTGGAGACATAAGAAGCGTCACCTTTAGTGTCATGGAAATCTTCATTATCCAATGAGGTTTTCGTAGTTGCCACAAACGAAGCTTGTGGCCATGAAAGAATGTGATACATGTAATATTTCAGCTGATAGTTCTCAGGAAGATTGTGTAAGTTGGCATTTTGCATAGCTTGAACATCATTGATGGTTGCCTTCCTGATCGTTATGGCCATTTTATTATATGCAAGTTCAGAATAAAGCCAATGTGATGAGTTATGGGGCAAAAAGTTCAGAAAACCAGAAAGCAATTACAGGAGTTTAGGTTGAGCCAGTTTTAATCGAGCTTTACAGAGAAACAGAGAGTTGTTGAAGGACGTTGATGATTTCAGTGTCGGGATTTTTTAGTGCAATGCTTAGGTAATATTCCGCTTGAGCTCTACTGATTACATAAACATAATAGGTCAAATGGCCATTAATTTCTCAGTATTTCTCAGTATTCGATGGCACTTAAGAGTCGAGTCACTTCCCAAACCTGATATTTTCTCTCCCAACCACCTCATGATGAAACTTTATTAAGAAAACCGTTCTCAAAGGCAACTCTGGCGTTTCCACAGTGTGTGCACTGACTTCAGCTTGGAAATAAGCTGAATCCAAAATCCCTTCAATAATACCAGCAGTGAAGGCACCAACGTTCAACTGGCCGAGATCAGCAGGAACAGATATAAATTGTGACATAAGTGGTAAGTCATCATATATCATGTACTCATCATCAGACTCTGATGATTTTTGTAATTCATTTGCAATTCTACCGAATAGAGATTTCCATACTTGAGTATGAATGAATTGCAATATTTCCACTATCTTGATTGATCTTTTGGATGATTTACCGTCTCTGAAGGAGATCAACTCGAGGAACTTGGTACCTACCCCATAGCCTAGAGAATTTAATCTTGCCTCTATTTCTTGTAATCCTTGTGATTGGGAACGTACATGCTGGACAATAGAGGAGAAGAGGAAAGACAACGACGATAGATTGACTTCTGGAGTTCTTCTTGAAAGTGAGTGGTCGTATATAGTCTTAGATGTTAGTGTAGTTGGCTTTGAAAGTTGTGGAGGTAGCTGGATTGGTCCTAAAGATGGATTGTAGCCTGGCTTGATGGACTGCTGCTGGTGTTTTGCGGTGGAAGGCTGGATAATGGACATTTTGAATGTGACTGTGAGTCTATGGAATCGGTTATGTGTAAAAGAAAGGAGCAATGGAGAAACAATCCTAAGAGAAGATGGACAATTGACGAAATTTATCTACTGGTTAGATTGTTTGGCAGAACGATCGATAAACTTTTGAGATATGATGTTCGGGTGTTGTCGAGGTTTACATTTGAGAGATCCCTTTCAAAAGCATCACCATTTGAATTTCTCAGCGGCTAATTGATAGCGGGAAAGACAATGTTTTATACACGGAAGAGGCGGGTCAGCGTCTACAGGGACTTCTTCAACGGTATCAGTCACCATGAATAGTCTGTTTTTTGTCTTTCGAATGGCGGTAAACTAACAGTATCGCCGAATAGATATCTTGAGCGAGGACTCGTTCCATGATGGTGAAGAAGAAAGAAGAGACGAGATCGACGGTGTGAAGGAGGAAATCAAGAACGACCTTGAAGCAGACATTGACTTTTTCTCTATGAACAACATCACAAGCGCAGTGGCAGAGCTCTCACCAAAGAAAAACGTGTCGAAATCCCGGCCTCCAGACTTCAGAATCAGCAACACAAACTATGCTCTCACAATGATCAATGACTCCAACACCAATACCATGGCTGATACACCGAAAAAAGAGAAACCCATATCATCATATAGGGAACTTACACCCATTGAGATGTCAAAAACCACACCTTCCTCAATTCATCTCTCCGAATTTGTTCAACCTCCCATATCTGCTTCAACCCCAATATCTTTCATAGAGAACAGGCCCAGTGGCTATTCTGACCCTGTCTTCAAATTCCATGATCTGAGCTTTGAACATAGCTCCCTTGCTGATACCAACATGTCGGTGATGCTGTCTTCTGCATTGTCTCAAAGTCCTTTGGTTGAGAAAAAGATGAGAGAAAGTAAAGACCCTGATATTACTCATATTCTCCGTAGATTGAAGGAATCAATAAAAATTGAGCATGATGATGACCGTGATGATGATATTGAGATGGGTGAGCAAATTGATTCAGATATCAACTTGAGTATTGGTTCAGAAAACGGGAGTAATGCAGACGTCATGGTGACAACTCCCGAGCCGAAATCTATACTCAAGAATGACCATGATTGCAGATCAAGATCACATAGCTCGGTTAAGAAGGTCAGAATAGATGAAAGGGTACAATTGATACAAACCCCAATAGAGCTGGCTAATAAGAAAAGGAAATCTAAGGATGTGTCATTTGATATGTCATTGGAAGATATGTATTCCAAAAAGATCAAACTAGACTCCATGGATTACAGTGAGCTATTGAGACAATGCTCTAATGAGAAGGACCCACTTGATTTGTTGATATAGATGGATCTCTACACGATTTAGCTAACAAACAAATTCAAACTCTATTATTATTATTAACTGTTTTGTCTCAATGTCTAATCTAATTTTGCAAAATGAACTCCTTCAATTCAGCGTATGCTCTCTCTAAATCGTCATTAACAATAATTTTGTCATGAGCACCAGTTTTAGCATATTCCATTTCTGCACTTGCTGCTGCAAGTCTCTTGTTTAAACTTTCTTCAGTTTCAGTACCCCTACCAGCCAATCTTTGTTTCAAAGTTTCAATAGAAGGTGGGGACAAGAACAAATATCTGGCATTCAAGTTTGTGTTTTTAACTGATTTGACACCTTGCATATCAATATCCAAAATACATGTTCTACCTAATTTAGCGACATCTTCAACAGCTTTGATGGAAGTACCGTAATAATTACCAGAGAATTGAGCCCATTCAATAAAGGCCCTTTCTTCGATTAATTTTTGGAAATCTTCCACAGTGGTGAAATGATAGTCTTTACCATCAACTTCACCTGGTCTTGGTTTACGTGTAGTGTTTGACACGGAGAAACCAAATTTATCAGGGAATTCAGCAAATAATTTCTTCAAAAGTGTGGACTTTCCTGAACCTGAAGGACCAGAGATAACGATTGGACGATCTAAAAAGATGAGATGTTAGTCAAAAAGATCCAAAAAACAGTTATCCTTGATTTAAAATTCTGGTTTAATGTCAACACGCGAGTCATATTTTGTATAATTAAATATACCAATTTTGACTCAGTTTTGACACATTTTCAGCGCGAGAAAACACACAAATGGAGGCCAACATACTGGACATAATGAGAGAAGGAGTTGTGACTGGAGGGAAGCACGAAATACTAATAACAGCTATCAAAATCCTCAGAATCAGGTGAAAATGTGGAATTTGAGCCCTTTTTTTTTTTCTTTCGTGAAGGTAATTTAATTTCTTGTTTACTTTTTGGTGCCTTGCAAGTGTGCTCGTACCAAACTGCTACGTGGTTAAATTTCTTGTTGCCCTGGTGCCCTGGCTTCAGAAAGAAAGCGCGATGGAAAATTACTGTATGTAGCTAGAGATGTGGCTAGAGTGAGTGGTTAAACTGAGTGGCTAGGGAGGAACAGAGGTGGAAAGACATACTCAATCAAACAAGGTGGAAGCATCAGGATTGGGATATAAGAGAAAAAGAGAAGCGACATGGTTGGTACGGATAATTGCCATATTGGGCCTTACAAAGGTGAGAACCAACGGTCTCTCACTTCTCAATTCTCAAGCAAAGTATAGAACGAGTTCGCACTGCTGCCCAGACCGGTGTCCTCTAATATCTCTTGTGGGAATATCTACACGCACCAAATATAATGAGTTAAATTGTTACTTCAAGGACACAATTGAGTTTGGCAAGGAGATAAATTTATTTCTAAACTAGCTTTACTCTCCTACACACAGCAATGTCCAGCCTGCTGCTTTTCGCTGGAAGCCAGCTTGCCAAAAGAGCTCTGGGAGATGAGGACAACGTTCCAGATGTTACGATACCTGATAATGACGATTTAGACGGATCAAATCCTGTCACTGAGGAGATTTTCAGTTCTTGGGCTCTTTTCATCCTGCTTGTCTTGCTTATTGGTGCCTTGTGGAGCTCGTACTACCTGCAACAGAAACGTATCCAGGCGGTGCATGAAACAGTTCTATCTATTTTTTACGGGATGGTTGTCGGTTTGATCATTAGAGTGTCTCCAGGTCATTACATCCAAGATACAGTCACTTTCAACTCGTCATACTTCTTCAATGTTCTTTTACCACCAATTATCCTGAACTCAGGTTATGAGTTACAACAAGCGAACTTCTTCAGAAACATTGGATCAATCTTGACCTTTGCTATCCCGGGTACTTTTATATCTGCTTGTGTTTTGGGGCTGATCTTGTACATGTGGACCTTCCTGGGTCTTGAGAGTATTAACATCTCCTTTGTTGACGCCTTATCTGTCGGTGCAACGCTGTCAGCTACGGATCCTGTCACTATCTTATCAATTTTCAATGCCTACAAAGTCGATCCAAAACTATATACAATCATCTTTGGAGAATCATTATTGAATGATGCTATTTCCATTGTTATGTTTGAGACTTGTCAAAAGTTCCATGACCAAGAAGCGCATTTCTCTTCACTCTTTGAAGGAATTGGTCTTTTCATGATGACATTCACCATTTCTTTGCTCATTGGTGTTGTCATCGGTATCATTGTTGCCCTGATTTTGAAACACTCACATATCAGAAGATATCCACAGATTGAAAGCTGTTTGGTGTTGCTGATTGCCTACGAGTCTTATTTTTTCTCAAATGGCTGTCATATGTCTGGGATTGTCTCTCTACTATTCTGTGGGATCACTTTGAAACATTACGCTTACTACAACATGTCAAGAAGAACTCAAATATCAACAAAGTACATTTTCCAACTTCTGGCAAGATTATCTGAAAATTTCATCTTCGTCTATTTGGGCTTGGCATTATTCACCGAGGTGGAGTTAGTTTACAAGCCAATGTTGATCATCATCACCACAATTTCAATCTGTCTCGCTCGCTGGGCTGCTGTTTTCCCTCTATCGAGGCTCATCAACTGGGTTCATAGGGTGCGTGCCAAAAACCAATCAATGCCTGATGAAATCCCATACCAGTACCAAATGATGATCTTCTGGGCAGGGCTGAGAGGTGCCGTTGGGGTGGCTTTAGCTATGGGTATTCAAGGCGAATTCAAGTCTACTTTACTGGCCACCGTTCTCGTTGTTGTCGTTCTAACTGTGATTTTGTTCGGAGGAACCACAGCAGGGATGCTGGAGGTGCTAAACATCAAAACTGGTTGTGTTGCGGAAGATGAAAGTGATGACGAATTTGATATAGAAGCTCCAAAGGCAATCTCTACAAACTCCATACTTTCAAATAGAAGATTCAACAACAATGTCAACAAACCATATTCTGATGTTAGATCTCGTCAATCACCAAACTTGGACGAACAAGCACAAGATCTTTTAAGAGACGAAGAGGCCCCAATAGATGATATACCACCTCTGGTGCCCTCATCGCAAACCAACGCTCCTGCTGGAACGAGTGCTAAAAACAGCGTGGATCTCAACAATGGATTGGTCTATACAGTACAAAATATCTTTCAAACCGATGATAGAACCAAATGGTTTCAGAGTTTTGATGAACAAGTGTTGAAACCTGTTTTATTAGACTCAGATATATCGAGAAATAGTAAAGATGGCCCTGGGAGCGTTTGAAGAAGATTTATATCATTGTATATCAGGCGGTTCAATTCATATAAAATACAGGGGAAAAGAAGAAACAAAAGATGGATGATAGTATGAAAATACTCTTTCTTCATTATAATGGATATTGTTATCTATGTAATTGAGTAGAATATGGGGCTTAATCCTCATTTGATGCAGTTTCCAGGGTCCAATTAACAAGACGATAAACCTCCGGTGTGAGAACAACCTCTTTCAAGACATCGCTGTATTTAACAGTGACTTCGAAAAAGGCATTCATTGATAACTCATGCAATATGGTGATTAAATTCTCTTCATCTTTTTCAATTAATGCAGCTGGTGGATTTTGAACAAATCTTCCACATGTTGATACTGATTTTTCCAATATCTCCAATACCTCCGTGATTGTGGAAGATACTGAACCTTTCTTATCTTCATCGTATGCATGTGTAGCAATCAATGAAATTGCAATGACAGAGTTTCCCACTGTGACTGGAATTGGGCAAAGTCTTTCAGCTTCACGACGTGTTGTATATCTGAAAGGGATCCCAAATCCTGATGTGACAAATCTGATATAGTTATTTTGTAAGAATTTGAACATCTGTTTGATGTTTGTCATGACTGATTGAATCATATTAGCATCTAGGAATGATTGGTGTTGTCCATCATGAATTTTTTGCTTGGATGGTTTCACAAACAAGTCGTCCTCATTTCTATAATTGCCTTCGTTCAGATAATATTCACGACCAAATATGTGCGCATCATCATATGCTGTTTTTTTTGGAGTGGCTTCCTTTTGAGTGTTTTGAGCTAGCGCTTTGATGATATTCAGGTTATTTTGATTGATGACCTTCTCACATTCTTGTAAGATTTCGCCCCATATGAACTCTCTTCTGTTATTTCTATTGTAAATGGCCATTCTTCCCTCTGAGTTTTCAGACTTGGCAATGAACGCTAGCTCTTGGAATGCAGTCATCTTGGTGAAAGGTTTGGTGGATTTTAAACCAGTTAAGAGTGTACCCAGTGGATCAGTGGACAATTCTGATAATGGATGACCACGATGCAAACAGCCAATCGAGAGATAAGCATTGAAGGCAACGTTAACCAGCTCCCAAGTGATGAAAAGCAAGAAGGAAGAGATCATTAGTTTAAAAACAAATCCAAAAGTCAGACCCAGGTTTGGATAATTTTGGTTCAATGAGTAAAAGACACCCAGGACAACAAAAATGGCATCATACAAGTAATGACGTACAAATAAGTAGATCAATGGGGCACTTGTAATCACACAAATAGTGAAGAATATGGAATTTGACAAGATTGTGGACAATTTAGATACTATCGCCTTCTTTGGATGGGCATGGAAGTTCCCATAGGTGAACACTAAACGATCATGGTCAAATATCGAATGTTGTAATGCATATACCAAGCTGCACCAGAAAGCAAAGAAGTAATAGAACACGAATTGGTCATTCAATGGAGGATATTGATGTTTTCTTGCGACTGCTTTTAGTGTCAACTTGGTGAATTGAGAGTGTAGACTGGTGAAATAGATCAAGGAAGAAACCCAGTATATCACGAGGGTCACAACAAACTTCTTGTTGAAGATTTGCCCAACGACTTGGTTTACCAAAGTTTTGTAGCCTAGAAAATCAACGTGCAAGTTATTCTTCCTCAGACATGCCAATAAGAATAATCCAAATGCTAGAACACAGGTTCTCAGAAGGGGGAAAAGCACCACCAGCCAGCCCTTGGAAGAGAACAGGTATGTGAGAGACGAGAGCAGCCACGACGTTGTGAAGATCAATTGTGCTAGTTTGCGGAACCTCGTGGAACAAATATCACCAAAAATTGAATGATAATGGTACGCCGAAGAGGCTGCCGATTTGTGAGAAATGGAGCTCATTCTGGCTCTTTAAACTTTTGAGGTAAGAATTAGAAGCGCTCAAGGAGATACGACTATTCAAACCAAGGAAAACAGTAACAGAAAAGAATGAAACGGTAATGAAATAAAGAGAAAGACAGAAAGACACTTTTTTTTGGTTTATTGTTTGTTTACGTTTTTTTCCGATCTCTCACTGGTGTCCAGGTTATTTTATTTCTCGAAAACGTTTTACAAATGAGGTTTTTTCTTTAGTTTTTCGTTTCTTCAAGGTAGCGGAAGCGTTTATGGATATTAAATCGAGATCGAAACTACATTTTATAAGGAAAGAATAGCAGATAATTTCAAGATAATGTTCACCAGAAGATTTGTTAGTACCAATGTGGTACAGAGAGCTTTCTACTCCACCAAGTCTGTTCCCCAACCAACGAGTGAAATCCCCGATGTCAAAACCTTTTTAAGCAAGATTGGACGTAATAGCATAGAACATGAAGAACAATTTCCTGAGTGGAAAGACCTGTTTTTGAGCTCTGGTAGAGATATGAAGGAGAAAGGAATAGATACCCATGCTAGAAGATATATACTGAAACAAGTGGAGCATTTTAAACAAGGAGACAAGATTACTGAATATAAAGAGGGAAAGAAGTCTTTCTTTGGAGGTGAACGTACGAGAAAGGAAAGAATGGCGAAGTTGGCTGCTGAGGCGCGTGCTGAAAGATACAAGCATGAAGATGCTATGAATAACCAATGAGATCCCCTGTACATAAATTAGATCATATATTTTCAGTTTTCATGTCTATAGAGCCAACAAGTTGATTTGTATCACTCGATGCTGTAGAACTTTTTGAACTCTTCCGCCAACCATGAAGCTTCTTGATGCATTTCCTCTTTAGTTCTTTCATGTCTATCAGAATCAGGTTTAACAACAAACTTGTCCTGTTTGTATAGTTCTTTTCTTGCATAGAAATCTTTCAATTCTTGATCAAGATCGATTTGGTCTAATCTTTCATAAATCTTATCTCCAATGTTATTTGTTTTGTGTCTTGGAATAAGGTGGGTGTGTAGATGAGGAATTGATTGACCCGCTTCTGGACCATCTTGTATAGCAATATTTAACGAATCTGCCTTATAAATAAACTCGATGAATTTGTGTAATTTCTGTAAAGATTGCATATAGTCAATACTCTCCTCCTCGGTAAGATCTTTCAGTCTTGGAACTACCCTCAGTGGAGCAATGAGGACATGTCCTGGAACAATTGGCTTCAAGTTCACAAGGGCATAAGTATATTTTGACTGGAAAAAAACCTGCTCGTCAACGACAAATTTTGAAAAATGTATAAGCGATTGTGTCATTCTCATTGGATTTAATCTGTTGCCTGGTTATGGGATTCTCGTGTTTTCGTAACTATAATATGTTTCGATCTAAAGGTTGAATGTGGAGTTCTAGTTCATGATTTTGTCGGTTTTCCAGTCTTTCGCCAAAATGGCAAGCCAATACATGTATGTATTTCGCAAAGAGTCCCAAAAAAGCAAATCTAGCGGTGTTTTATTCGCAAAATAATGTCGTGCCGCGAAATTACCCAATTAGGTAATAAAATAAATCATGGAATCAGAATGTCCAATTCAACGAGATGCTGTTCTTGAGCTACAATTGATCAATAAAAATGGTAAATTCAAGTGTCGTTACATCTATACCAGAGCGCAATGCTCACCAAATCTCACCATTTCATCTTGAGAAAGAGCCAAAAAAAAGATTATTCCATATTTTATACTATACTTATCTATGAGGTTATAGAGTATCTTATTTAGTTGGCTTTACCGAAGTATTCCTTGGATTCTTCGACACCTGGTTTGATGGTCAAAGAACCTGGTGTCCAGTTACATGGCAAGACATCACCGTGTTCTTCGGTCCATTGGAAACCTTCCAACAATCTGTAGGTTTCTTCAACGTTTCTACCAACTGGCAAATCGTTGATGGTGGATTGTCTAACGTTACCTTTTGGATCAATGACAAAAATACCTCTCAAGGCGACACCTTCTTCTTCGATCAAGACACCGTAGTCTCTGGACAAAGAGTGATTGGTGTCAGCAACCAATGGGATGTCAACTGGACCTAGGCCACCATCTTTTCTGGCAATGTTAGTCCAAGCCAACAAGGAATATTCAGAATCAGTAGAGGCAAACAAGACTTGAGCACCCTTTTCAGCAAATTTCTTAGCAGCTTCAGAGTAAGCAATGATTTCAGTTGGACAGACAAAAGTGAAAGCCAATGGAATGAAACCCAAAATGACCCATTTACCTTCGCTTAGGTATTTGTCTAAGGAGACTTCTTCGAACAAACCATCAACGACGGCAGTTTTGGTGAATTTTGGAGCAGGTTTTTGAACTTGAGCGACCATTGTGAGAATTATTGAATGAGTACAATTGAGTAAATAAGAAAGTTAGAATTGTAACTGTGAGAACTTAGGGGGGGATTTCCAGTGCTTTATATATCTGCGCGGCAAAAGATTCTGGAAGTGTTCACGCTGACAAAATCGCCCTGAGGGTAACACCCGTGCACCACTAAATATTCCTATGATCTGATTAATGGTTTTAGTTGTTGGGTTTTGAGTTGAATCAGCGAATCATTGTGCCATACAGGATGTTCTCTTTTCTTTAGAAGAGGTTCTTTTGTCAATTGCCTTTAGTTTTAGGTTCAACCGTTGCTTTTTTGCCAGCAGTGCGTTTTGTATAGATTTTACTCCTCTTTGCACGAATCGAGCTTATCTACACGATCAGTGCCTTTAAACATCTACAGGACCATCAATTAACCCGAGAGGGACATGCTACACCGTTTCCCCATTTCATCAGTTTAGCAGGAAATACAATTCTACGTAAGAAACTAAGAACACGGTCATGGTACCTTCATACATACATATGTAATCCTTTAAAATCTCGACCGGCCTTATCAGTGCGTGCGGCGCAAACCACAAGCACCCGCTAAAAAAGAAACGCCACACTTTCCCAGACTCGGCAAAGGGTTCGGTGGTGAGGTGTCTCCGAGTTTCCGAGAGCCAGAAGTACTACTATCCTCCTACACATTTATCTCAAGTGTTTAGTCATATTCATAATCGGCGTTATACTCCAATGTACATTCAGTTCTCAGGATGTATTTGGTTACCAGTAGCCAGCGCATCTTGATTTGGTATATGTTCAACATCACCTTGGTTTTCATTAGCATTTATCATCAAATCTTGATTCTGAGCTTGTCTTTCTTGGTCTCTTAAAGCTTCCAAGAAAATAGCATGTAAAGGTGGTAAGATACTTGTAGCAAATAAAAGAATATCCACAAACAGAGACTTAACATTATTTGTTCTCAGTTGTAAAAGTCTTGCGAAAAACTGCTTGAAATTATTATGATACTCCATTCGAGTTAAACCTAAAGGTCTGTTGACAAATCCGATAATATCATTTCTAATCCCTCTTGGTAATTGTTGAACCAATGTGTTCAATAATAATCTTAAAGGCTCTCTTGTTAATGCAAAGATCACAAGGCCCAATATTGCTAAGTTTCTCTTGAAATCATCTTGGATTCCCTCTATAAAGAGGAAATAAATAAAGACAAATCTCATAACACTGAATAAATGTCTTATTAAATTTTGTAAAAATTCCAAGATATCATTCATGTTAAAATCCAATTCAATTACAATGTTCATTCCATTATTATTGATATTATTATTGTTATTATTATTATTGGCATTAGCATTAGTATTGGCATTAGCAGCATTAACTGGTGGTATGATTTCTGCTTGTACATCCATCAAGTTAGGTAATCTGATTCTTTCGGGTTGCAACTGCACCTCTTCTGGTTGTATCATAGGTGTTGATGACCTTGAATATGAAGATCCATATCCTGAATCATCCACAATAATCTTAGGCATTTCAATCTCAACATCTAATTTTTGTAATTTATTTAGACCTGATTTACTAATCATTAGTATAGGATTTTGATGATTTGTGAAATCTATTATTGCCTCTGAACTTGAAAGTTCTACTTCTTTCAAACCATTGATTGTTTCCAAGCTGATCTTATAAACTGTCTCAAAATCTGAAGATTTCAAACCATCATTTTGGTGAGACATATTGTACAACCTAGATGTTCCTGGTATCAGGTTTTGGGCAGATAATGTTGACTGTTCCTCATTCTGTGAAGACTGAATGGTTTGACTACTGACTTCTTGAATCTGTGTTTGTCTTGAGTCAGTCAAGTTTTCATTGTTACTATTGTCATTATTGTTTTCGTTACTAATTGGTGGATGATTGATTATTGGAGTTGAAGTGATGTTGGTTGTAGTTGTGATATTATTGTTACTTCTTGATCTATTATTCTGCTGTGCAGTATAAGGATAGACGGATTCATTCAACTGCTGTCTTAATCTTTGATCTCTTTGATATTCTGCAGCAAAGTTTGGATTCGGCTCTTTGGGATAGAATTCAAACAGTTTCCCGTTCTTTAAATCAGACCAAAACCCGTCATTGATGGAAGATTCTTCAGGCTCGGTTAAAACGAAATGCAAAGTAGAAATATGAGAAGTGGATGTGGACGAGGTCAAGATTTCCTTTAGTTTGGTTTCATCAGTGAGCACTCTCCCAAAATAAATCACTTTGATTTCATCAGTGGTGACATTTGGATTTGCACCAGCGTATTGATCCAGAATGTACTTCTTCACAGTAAAGATTGTAGTCTCCATATTGACACTCATAAGAGGTGTTCTCAAAATATTTTCAGCAGGAGAAGATAGTCTAATCTTGAAATCTGTGTTGAGGGTGACAAAAAAGTTCAAATCACCAAAGGGCACTGTATCCAATTCTAGCAAGTTGCCGATGGTGGCATTATTATTGGAAACTTGGATCCCACCGTTGAATTCGAGGGCGACAACCTGATCAATATGGGACAAGTGCAGCCCATCCACGAGCACGTACTTGAGCGACTCCACAGTCGAGTGCATGGACTCTCTTAAGCGAAAGACTTTGCCTGTGCTTGTTCTGAGGGTGATGTTCATTAGCGGCGGGGTGATAATCCGGGGCATGAGTTCCTGAAGGTTGATTTCCACCTGAATTCTGATCGTCTCTCTGCTGAACGTGAGGAAGCTTGCTAGAACGCGGTGGTTCTGCTCCTCGGTATTCCTGTAGATGATTCTGAGAGCCCTTGGGTTCAAGTCACCACCTTCGTCATACGATCTCTCGGTGAGCACCTCTTTCAAGTCCTGCACCGTATTGTCCAGCGTGGTTCTGATGAGTCTGTTGCGCAGCGTATAGCGGCTCGCGTCGGAGCTCCACGTCTCGATTGTGATCCGGCGCTCGTCAAGGTTCAGCGTCAGATCGCGTGTTCGCATTGCCATTCTGCCCACTTTGTCTTGTCTTGTCTTGTCTTTTCTTGCTTTTGATGGGAAATTGAAATTGAGACAATTCTTTTCTCTTTGAATTATAAGAGTGGTTTATTAGGTGTCAAATAGATGGTCCGGAATTGGGTATATATATATATATTTCCGAGGGTCCAATTGTTCTGAACAGTTTTATCACCACTTTTTACAGTCCAACCATCCTAACACCTTTAGAGGGAAGAAGAGTTCAGAAAAGAAAACGTCATACAATTATTAGCTGAGCGGAGATGCTGGGTAACAACAACAACAACAATAGATAGAAAGCGGGAAAAGTTGTTAGAGAGACTGGAAGGCTGTGGAAATTACAGGAATCTCTGGATATACTATTGATTGAGCAACGCGGAAAACTCTATTGTTATCTCTACACTGAATAAATATTCTCTGCTTATTTGCCACTGAAATAATTCCTATCGAGTACAACAGGAAGAAATACCAGAATGGAGGACAATCAACAGCAGCAGCAGCAGTGGTCTACGACAAGATCAGCCGGTGCCAAAAAGACGAGAAACAGGGTGCCCATGGCATGCGATCTCTGCCGGAGACGTAAGCGTAAGTGCAGTCGTGAGAAACCACACTGTGCGGCATGCGTGAGGGACAAGACAACACATCTTTGTCACTATGAGGAACAGCCCTGGGAGTCTAGCAGCGAGATCCAGAAGCTCAAGGAGCAAATATTCCAACTCCAGCAGCAGAATGCGGAACTCAAAAGCCTGTTGAACACCACACATAAAACTAATAGAGCTATATCTGCTTACTCTATGGACTCAAGTGAAGGACTCATCATCCCTGATCAGCCCGCAAATGATCCCGTGCTAGAACTCACTCAGGATTTTGACCTGCTTATGCTTAAGGAGAACAAGATGTCTCACTATGGCTCCTCTAGTTATATGGCCATTGTTTCTCAAGATCACATATTGAAGGATATGTTTGGAAACTTTCTCAATGCTCAGACCTGGGGTATTAATTTTGAGAAGTTTTTTTTGTATGATCAAGGAATTATGCCCATGGTTGATCATGGATGTGTTGCATTGGCCCCAACAAATACAATAAGTGTTTTTGAAACTGAATTGACTAAAAACAATGAAGCTTTGGTTGAAGAAATAAATAAAATGCTCCCTCAAAAACAAGTGGTTTTGGATCTTATTGATCATTTCTTTGCTGGAACTTATGCGTTTATCCCATTTTTGGATGAGACAGCCTTCAGAAAAAACATGGAATCTTTAATAACAGTTAGACAAGATGGTAGAGCTTGTCTTTTGGTTAGTAATTCCTCATTACTGGTTAGTGTCGCAATTTTACTCACGGTTCTAAGATTTGCCTTCATATCTTTACCCTTGGATAAAAATAATCCATCACATAATGTTGTTATTCAAAGAATTCAAAATTCAAATGCTAAGATTTCTCCAAAGTTTGTTGAATATGCTAAAGCTTGTATTGCCAATGCTTGTGTATTGAGAAAACCAACTTTCAAACATATCCAAGCTCTATTGATTTTGAGATTATACAGATTCTTCGCCCCAGAAGATGGTGATGAAAGTACAGATTCTACAATTTTCTTAGCTTTAATTGTTCAAATGGCCAGAATTCATGGCTTACATCGTGATCCAACAAGATTTTCAATGATCAAAGATCATGCCACTATCAATATATGGAGGAAAATGTGGATAGAGTTGAAGTTTCTGGATGCTTCTCAAGCTATGCAATTTGGTTGTCCACTACTAATCGATGATGAATATGACACTCAACTACCTGTTGCAAATGCTCAAGATTCTCCTTTGGAAAAATCTTGTATTGACTTTTTGATCAAACTAGATGAAGTTACAGGATTGATGAGAGCTTTGATAAAGGCATCTAACAAAATTCATGATCCCCCAAAGAGATCAGATATTGAGATGATATTAAAAAATGTGGAATTCTTAGTATTGAAATATCGTTCTTTCACCGAATTGACTCAACTATACAATCCTTCGGAAACTTTTTTGTCCAAGATTACAAAAATCAAAGAATCGATTTTGAAATTACAACTTTACAGCATTCATACAATTTTCAACTTCATATTGATGTTGACTTGCGATTCTAATGAAGTTTCCACATTTGAGAGATATTCAACAGCATCTGCAGAATCTTCATTTATTGTCTTCAAGTTTTGTCATCAATATTCATTGAACCCATCTCAGTTCAATAAAACTTTACATTTTGAAACTTTTATGAGTGCATCGATTTTTGATACTTCAAAGAGAGTGCTACAACAACTGACTTCATTTGCTCTTCGTGATTTATTGAAAATAACAGACTTGTCTAAGATTGTTCAAAACCTCAAATTTCCCGATTCAATTGGATTGGATCATTGGTTAACGCCAATAACATCAGAATTACAGGTTTCTGATCAACTTTTGATCCATATTGAAGAATATATTCAACAATGTTCCAAGATGGCTAACAGATATTTTACTTGTTGGAGATTAGTCTTTGTCACCAAGTTGTTTGAAGATTATATTGACAAACGTTTCCCTGGGAAATTTGAAGAGTTGCACAAGAAAATTCAAGATTATGAAAACAATAAACCAATCAATAAGAATAGAGCTGATGGAGAATCAGTTGATATTTTGAATCTTCGTCAATCTGTGGCAAATTTCAACAATATGAATGAAAGTTTGAATGAATTATGGGAACAATTTACTGAAGGCGGTTATTCAAAATTTGATTATTTGGTTCCAGAGTTAGATAAATATGATAATATAGTGGATCCATATTTGAATGAAAATTTCGTTATGGATCCCTCAGGATCCTTTTCATTTCAGGACTATAATTCATTTGTTGATAATATCAATCCAGATATTTCAAATTTGAATGACCCAGGTACAGATTTTGGTTATAGTGGAATAGACACATTTCTCAAATCTACTGATCAGTATAATGGGTTTGATATCAATGAAAGAAATCCTAGTTCCACTGGAGATGATGTATCCCCGAAGACTGATTCAAGTGATCCCACCAGTGTTGCCAACATTGACGAAAATGGACTTGATACAAATGAAATGCGGACGTGCCAGGCTAAAACAGGTGTTTCTGATCATGATTTAGCAATTCAAGTGGCCCGTTCAATGTTTGGAGATGGTAGTAGTAATGATGTTGAGAACTGAATGTTGAGAAGTGTGTTAGTTTTTCTCTGTATATATACTAGGTTGTCGTGTTGACCATGACAATTGTGTTTTGTTGATGTTTTTTTGTATATAATCAATTTCGGATGCTACGTTTAATTACAATGGAGTTCATAAAGACGTAGCATTGCCAAACCATTATATATCAAAGGCCACCGCAAACAGGACAGTCTGGTTTTCTTTCATAAGAGAAGGTGTAAGTGAAGACAGAATCTGTTCCTGAGTAAGTCATGAAGTTATCCAATTCAGGAGCACAACTAGAAAGAAATTTGAAAGCTTCATTACAACAAGCAGCGGCAACAATGGCGTTTGTCGAGGCAATTGCAGGGATAATATTTTTGATCACACCAAGGACCAAGCTTCTCGTTATACCATCAATATTGAACATTTTGGCTCTTTGCAAACTTGCCTCGTACAACCAGGTAACATGTTCTGGATCATCCATGTCGATCTTCTCATGTGGACGTTCTTGGAGCCATTGAAACTGACTAGCGTACTCAATGCAGTGCTCAGGGAGTCGTGGGTTGTTTGTGATGGTGCACATTGGATATGTCTTGTTCCCACTGGGCAATGTATCAAGAGAACACTCATAACAGGCACTTATTGTAGGGATGATAAGCTTAGCTTGGCCCCTGAAACCCTCAGTTCCCCCATCAATCAATGGGATCAGCGTCTCTGGAACTTCAGGGTCGATTATCTGTACCAGCTTGTTGTTGATCCATCGTCTTGCCTCAATGTTGTCTAATCCAGATATAACAAGACCAAACTGTCTGTAATAGTCTTCGTCTTTGTCCTCCAATCTCCCAAAGTAAGGTGTGATCTTGACGGACTTGAACCTTTTCATAACAAACTCTGCAGCAACAACAGCTTTGGGTTTCCCTATATCAGAGTGTCGAAATAAGAATTGTCTGTTTAGATTGGAAAGATCAATTGTATCCATATCAATCACATGGATATCTTTGAAACCAGAACATGCCAAATTCTTCAAAATCTCGCAACCAAGTCCACCTGCACCAAGAACCCTGCAAATAGATCATTGTTAGTACTTATCTAGTGATCAAAATTGGGAAACAGTCTCACTCACAAGATTTTCGAACTGTGGATATGTTCCAGTGCTTCTTCCCCAGGTTCAAACTCTTCAATGGCGAACTGGGATTTTGTATAAAGGTACGGTTTGATGGCAGGGTCCCTAAAAACTCGGTTAGCATGTGTTCCAATATTACAGGTGTTGGCAGCAACCTACGCTCTTGACATTGTAGATAATGTGGGAACTGGGACAAGATAAAGAAAGAAAGACTGAAGTAATAAAGAAGTGTATGAATTGGAAAGCCACTTTATAAGACGGTTTCGCGGTACAGCGCGAAGTAGTTTTATATTCAATTTCCCAATTTTGTTAGGTCCCCCCCCCCCTTTTTGTGTCAAAAGATGCTTTTCTCCTTCTACAGAGATCGAGACTTGAGTTTAAACGCTTCGAATGTATTCCTCTAGCCCCTCAACACTCAGAGAAAGAGTTTGGCTGCAGACTGGGGGTCATATCTGCCATCATTTCTACTGCTACTTTTTGCTATCCCTAAATTGTCCAGCTAGTTTTCATTCTCAATAATATAGCGAATAATATTGATATTCCAAATATTCTCATTTGCTCTTTTATCACTATATTTGGACACAATGACAGCCAGAATCATATCACAGTCAGAAAGTTTTGTCTTTGATAATGTTCCATCTATGCCACGATTGTCCAGGCGCTCCAGCTTCATTTCCAAGCTCAGTAGTTCGCCTAAAAGATCCACCCACTCACCAAAGAGTAAGATTTTGGGATCCTTTTTCAATAGAAGCAGTCGGTTACCCACTTCTACATGTGATACTGATACTGACTTGAAGAGACCATTTACCAACTCACCTTTGCAACAGAAGAAGAAAAAGAAGAGGGCGACTTCGGAGAATGTGGACATATACAAAAATGGTGATGTTATTGCTTTCACTAGAATTGATTCTACAAATGTCGACTTTATCCCTGACTTAAATGACGAAAATCAAGGACACGAACCGGATAAAGAGGGACAAAGGGCTCAAGCAAGAGGTTTTGGGATTCAAGAGTGGTTCAGCTCCAAACTTCAACACCATCAAGATCTGAAAAGACACAGAAAAGGGTTCAAGCTATTCGACTTCAAAGGTGAAAATTCTCCATTAATTCAAACACTACCTGAGAACGATTCCCAAAAAGCGGTCGAGCTAGAGGAGACTATAAAAGATAAATCTGAAGACGTATTGTTTGAAGATGGCGTTTCTTGTTATGAATTTTTCAAATCAAGAGACATTGAGGAGGAGTTCGATCTTTTACAGGCGAGCGTTATGCCCAAGCATTCATGGCAAAAACTAAAAGAAGATCAAATCAACTACGTCAATGATCTTGAACCTTTACACGACTTGACCTTCGAGGATCTTGAGACATTGAGAGCCAGATTAGATGAATTGCCAACATTCCCAGAATCCGAAGAAGATGATTTCCTTGAGTTAGAAGGTGGAGCTGTAACTGTCTCTCAAGAAATGTGCAATGCAAATTCAACAGAAAGAACAATTTCAAACTATTCCATATCACCTATTGAGGATAACCCAGCTCATACCAATTGTGATTCGATTGCAGGACATACACCACAGGAACTTTTGACCCCAACCCCCTTTAAGCCAGAATCTGAGGAAACGTTGGAATCTTTGAAATATTTCAATGAGGATGGATTTGATTCCTCTGAGCTTTTACCTACAAAGGATTCATCATTAGAGTTGAAAACAAATGAAAGTCTTTTAAAAAAGAATGCAACTCTTGATGAGGAACAAAAGGAAGTCCCAATACAATTTTTACCATCAACTTATCGCCTTAGAACGTCATCTATTGGAAACAGTTTCAAAAATGCATTCAAACTACAAGGATCCTTCAGGTACACAGTGGCTCCATCAACCTTGGGCTCATCTTCTATTGATGGTCAGTCCTATACCAACTCTACTAGTTCCAACTCAAGCTATGATCCTGTACCCGTTGTTGTTCCCACCATTAGGAAAACCACCAAGTTTATCAATGAGTTGGCCGATAACATTTCCGGTGGTGAACTCATTCAACCAATATATCATTCGAAAGACATTCAGGCATTAGGAAAGTCACATGAGGACAGTGTTCATGGTGAATCTTTTGACAAACCTGTTGAAGATGAAAATGTTCCCTTTGATATTACAAACCCCAACAATTTCTATGAGAATGAATATCCAACTTATGACTCCATAAATATCAAGTATAACAATAAAACTGAAAAGATTGAGGATCCATCTGATTACGATTCTTCCAATTACTCTGATAAAGGCTATGATGATAACACAACGATAAAGTTTGATGAATTTTCTCAAGTGTTGTTCTATAATGGGGGATCCACTTTACAGAAGAAAGATATTAATTATAAGGTTACAGCAAAGAGAGATAGACAAAAAAGGTATGTTGGTTCTCTTGCTAAAAGACAATCAATGAATAAAAAAAGATCTTCATTTGCATTGGCAGATCCAGATAGTATCAGTGGTACGACAGGGTACCGGTTTAAAAGATTGAGGGCTTCAAGACTTGGTAAAATGGCTACTGTTTCTGGGTATGAGAAATTTCGAACTGAGGAAGAGATAGAGGATGAGGAACATGAAGGGAACCTGGTATGTAAGGGAGAAAACCTTCAGGAAAGTATTGACAAACGAAGACCAAGCACCACATCGACTCCAAATGTAGAGTTGAAATCCATATTGAAGTCACGAGAAAATCGGAATCTCAAGACCGAGTCACTCAGAGCATGTCGCTGTGATGAAGTTGGTGTTGATGATTTTATTGAATTTTTCGATATACACGAAAAGGCAAGAATGGAGAAAGCACCCTTATTAGATAAGGTGAGACAAAGCCAAGTCATCACATATTATGTTGGATTTGATGGTGAGAAATAGCAACGCTTCGATTGTTGAATAAGTTACGATTATAGTTCTTGACGGAATTCCGTGAGTCGACATGACTATGTGTAAATTTTTTAAATCAAAACCAGAATGAATTGAATTATAAAGCGCCCAATAGATTGAATTATAACGACCAAGGAGCTACATTAAGACAGAAAGCACCCCCGCTCGAATTACCAGAATTACCTACGTTTTTCGGAAACTTCTGGTTATTCTGTTTGAATTTATCAGCTGTAAATCTCCGAGATGTACTGTATAAGAATGATTTGTAAAACATATAAACTTACAAAGCATATAAATACCCATGAATTTCCTCGATATCTTCCAGAAGTATGTAAAATAAGGACGATATTCACAATGACATATCCATCTACTCAGAATGCTCTCAAAATTGATGAAAGCTATCACCTGCAATTGGTAGAAACACCCGTTCTGGATGAGCTGCTACCAACTGAAATGCTCTTGAAAGTTGTTGTTGCAGGTGTAAATCACGTTGACAATTATTTCTTGGATTATAAATGGTCTATTCCAGGCTTTGGCTCAGGTGTTTCCATGTCTGGTGTGGTCATGAAAGTTGGCTCCAGAGTGACAAGATTTCAAATAGGTGATACTGCTGCTTCTTTCACGTTTGCCGGGGATGCTAATAATCCAGACCATGGTGCCTTTCAGGAGTACGCCAGGGTACTGGAGTCGAACAGTATTAAATTCCATCAGTTGAAACTTAGTGAAGTAGAAGACAATGGTATATTACCCTCAGGAATGGTGCAAACATTCGAAGGTGCTGCATCAATAGTTGGGAATTGCATCACATTGGGTGTTTCTGTATTTCATTGCTTTGGTAATAATGATGGTCCAAGCAAGACCATATTAGTCTATGGTGGTAGCACTGGTATGGGGCAGCTCACAATCCAATATTGTCATCACATTGGATGGAAAGTCATTGCTATAGCATCTTTGAAAAATGAAGAATATCTTAAGGAATTGGGCGCTGATGTGGTTATTGACTATCACACTGACAGTCTCTTTGCAATTATTCAAGACTTGAATGAAGATATTGATTATTATTATTTGACAGCTGGTGGAAAAAGAGCAATGTCCCAAGTTTATCAAAGTATCCCACTGGAGAAACAAGGTATAAAACTCGAGAGTTTGGAAGTCCCAGATATCAAATTTATCAAAGACCAAAAACCCAATGTTGAGTTTGGATTCACAAGAGCCTTCACTGCACATGGTGTACAAATCTTTTATGGCAATGGATCTAGTTTCCGCCCAAGACCCGGTATTTTGAAATCAATGCAGATTTGGGTACCAATAGTGGAGAATTTATTACAAGAAGGAATCATCAAACATCCTAGAATAAGGATCTGGCCAAATGGATTGCAAGGTGTCAATGAAGCCTTGGACTTCATGAAAAGAGGTGAATTCAGTAACATGAGAGTTGTTGTTAAAGTAGCTACATCTATTGAAAACTGATCAATAAATGAAATGAGGAATAAATAAAATATGGTAAGATACATGCAGCTTTCAAGAACCAGTCTCAGCTTTCTCCTTCGTAGAATCCTTCACTTGTCTAGGTGGTGGATATCTTGGTCTTCCAATCTGTCTATGAGGCATCAATCTTGGATTATCGAATCTTGGATTGGAATTAGAAATTGTAGGATTCGGAGCTGTGGTATTCGTGGTTGTGGTGGTGGCTGGCTTGCTTAGTTCAGTTCTCTTTATTGGTGTAGACTTCGTTGGATCCACAGTCCTTCTAATTGATGGACTTATAAATTGAGGATTGAAGGCATGTGTTTTCAAGACATTTGGTGAATTTTTTTGAACTTCTTCTGCTACTCTAGCTTTGAAAAATCCAACTTCACTGGGTACTTGCTGAGTTTCAGATACCTGTTGATTCAGTGGTGCTCTAGATGGAGTATCATTAGTCGGTTGAACTTGATCTGGATTTGGATTAGCATTCGATTCAAAGGTTTCGTCAGATTGCTCACTTTTACCATTTTCCTCTGGCCCTGGGGTCTTCATTTTGGTATCTAGGAGCTCATTGACTTCATCATTGAAATCTTCTGATTCCAAGACTAGATCATCACTAAATGTTAAAGAGTCATCAAATACATCATCAATCTCTCTTCTCTTGTGTGGGTTTGTATTACCCGAGGAAGGTCTTTTCTCTGGAACTGTTTGTCTCATTTCAAAAGTTGATTTTGATGCTATGGGCTGTGGTGCTTGTGGTGGAGGGGCTGCAGGTCTATGAGGCGCTGATGGGCGATTGCTATTATCATTGTTCTCATGATTTCCAAATGTATTAGCTCTAGAATTACCATTGACTGTGGTTGATCGACTTGGTGCTAAATCTGTATATCTCATCAAATTGGATTCATCGAAATCAGGGGGAGCACACTTGATCCCGGAGATCTTGCTCAAATATTCCTTATCATAAAGACAGTTCCCCATGGCATTACCAAAACATCTCAACGCTCTTTTCAAACCATCCGTCATGGCCTCCTTTTTGGCCTTTTCGAATGCCATTGCCTTGGTACGAGCATTATCAAGACTCCCATATCCGATATCCTCATGGAAGGACCCGTCCTTAAGCGTCACACGCACAACACAGCTCAAACCAACACTAAAACGCCCTTGTTTCTCGTCCATATAATCCACTTGGATCGTCTTAACCTCCGAATTCCAATTGTTGAAGCCAAACACCTGGTTAGCCAGATTCAACGCCTTCCAGCCTTCAATGTACGAGACCCGTATCCCACCGGCACCTGGACGAGTTGACACGTATTCCGGGCCCAACTGTTTGTCCAATTTCTGCTGGATTGTGAGGACCTCCTGGTCGCTAAACTCTTGTTTCACCGCCACTGCCGCTGTGGAGTCCGCCACTCCTCTGCCGTTGCCACTGCTATGGCTCTGTTTGCTGATGCTGTTGCTCTTGTTCATCTTTTTCAGCAGAGAGATCGTGTCAAAAATGAGGGAGATAAACAAAGCTCCCTGTATCAAGCACACTAAGCACCACCACTCGATTCAAATAACACGCGTCACTTTCTTGAGAGCTAATACCACTTTCTACTTTTGATGATTTGATTCAGATCCTTTGTTTACTTTTCAAAGACAAATCACATCCGAACACCATCCTGCCCTAACCGACACCGTAATCACATTCTCTTGACTTTCTTTCAGTTTTCAATGTAAAATGAACTACTTACACACAGGATTATAGGTTACAGAATTGGAAATGGCAGATAAGACGCGATTGGATGAGTTGCAATGGAGAAATCCGGAATGGATCCAGGCGTTTGGGCTGCGAACAGATAATGTACTGGAGTATTTTTCAGAGTCACCGTTCTTCGATAGACAATCTAATAACCAGGTCGTCAAGATGCAGAGCCAGTTTCAGGAGCAGATACAGCTGAACAGCAGTAACATTGAGATGGAACTGAAGAAGATGACGGGGACAGAGTTCGTAATATTGCATAAAAGAGAGCCAGATTTTTGGATTATAAGGAAACAGAACAGAATTAATCCTGAGAAAGTGGAACCATTGAGTGACTATTTTATTATTGGTGCTAATGTCTACATGTGTCCACTGGTGAAGGACGTGATATCCTCGAGGCTATTGACATCCGCTTTATCTTTGAAGACTGCGTTGGATAAACTTTCCTCATTGGCCCAATTCACCCCAGCTGATGGCCATACTTATAAACTACAACCGAATTTGGATCAAGCGTCATCTTCATCGAGGTCTCGAACCATGGGGAATACACCTTACACGCCATCAACACCGACAGTGGCAGGCTCCAGCCCTTTTAATAACAAATCTGAACAACTTTCTAGTGCTACAATTGATAATTTGTTCAGTATTTCGCTCAATGGTCGTCCCGATTACATAGATGCGGATCCTCAACTTGACCATAATGGATACGTGGATGACGAACCTGGTCCCAGATCCGTGAAAAGAGCCGTGAACATTTCACAAGACGAACAGAAGATTGACTCGCTCAAAAAGGGTAAGAAACCGCTCAAATAAGTATCAAACATCAATTAAAGTACATACAGTACTGTCATACATATGCACATACGACCGTACAATGTACATACAACATCCGAACACCATATAGTAAAAACTCGAATTCATCTCGAATTCATCAAGAAAATGGCGTGCGAAGTGAATTATAACTGTTGAATTCAACTTCAATTCAAAGTTCTATCGAATCAATCATCAACTTCAGGATGCAATTGCTATCTCTAATTTCCCTTTTCACTTTCTTTGCGTCCGTTTTCGCTACTGCAGATCCTCCAATTACTCATAAGGTGTATTTCGATATCTCCCAAGGAGGAGAAGAATTAGGACGTGTTGTATTTGGATTATACGGATCAGTTGTTCCAAAAACTGTGGAGAATTTTCGTCAATTGACTGTCTCTGAGGATCCAAAATTTGGCTATATTAATTCTACTTTTCATAGAATCATCCCAGATTTTATGATCCAAGGTGGTGATTTCACAGATCATAACGGTAGAGGTGGTAAATCCATCTATGGTAACAGATTTAAAGATGAAAATTTTTTGATCAAGCATGACAAAAAGGGTAAACTATCAATGGCTAATGCTGGTAAGAACACAAATGGCTCTCAATTTTTTATCACCACTGCTATCACCTCTTGGTTGAATGGTAAACATGTTGTGTTTGGTGAAGTTTTGGAAAACTATGAGTTGATTGACAAATTACAGCACACCAAGACCTCTTCAGGTAACAAACCTGTTGTACCTGTAGTGATTACCGGTACCGGTGAACTTGGTGAAGATGGCGAGGTTATTTCCGCTGTCTCTTTAGCAGATATTGAGGTGAAATCAGAAAAAGTCGAGAAGGATGAATTATGATTTTGAAAAGACCAATAGCTAATATAAGAATGATACCTAGCTCAGCTCATCTGTAGGCTGTTTGATATTCAAGAGATTACTAGGACAAGAGCCTCTACTTGTTTCTCAAGCCAACTGCTATTGATAACCGTGTCAGTACGATAAGCACTTGGACAAAGATGAGTTCGTAGTTCTTGATAACTGTTGGTGCTACAATTTTGCTACAGATTATAGTACAGGTAGTCAGATACAACAATAAATAACAATAAATAACAATAAATAACAATAAATAACAATAAATAACAATAAATAACAATAAAAGCCTCGATCGGCAAATTTTCAATGTCTGAATATCTCCATTTGTTCCAACAAGGTGTTGCCAACGAAGTTATCAAAACTGTCAGCATTACAATTCTCTCCAAATAGATCGTCCAGCTCATGGCGTATGTCTGTAGCCATTTCTTGATCTTGCATCTGAACGTCTGCTCTATCAGTAGTGATATCTAAACTAAAAAACTGGTTAATTGAGCTTTCAGAGATATTCTCAGCTTCAAAATCGTTCATGGGAGACCCCGAATTACTAGTTTCAGTAATAATGTAATCTTCAATATTGAACTCCGCCATATCCCTGCTATCCGGTGTAGCATCAGGATTGTTTAGATTAGTGTTTTCATATGGAAGTGAACCATTCTCTGGTTGACCATTATATTGTTGCGGTTTTGACAAGTCGTTACCTTGGTTGTAGGCAATCATGTTGCCTATTAAAACCTCAGTTTTTTCACAGACAACTCTGTTGTCTTCAAAATCATCATCACCCTCGCTATCCACATCAAAGCAAAGATCAGGAGCATCAATGGTCTCATCAGTGTGTTCAGCTCTGCTGAAACTCTGTGCAGGCTGAGTGGAAACATTCGAAGGAATTTGACTCACAGTTTGAGTCACTCCATTACCGGATTCACTATCAACAATACCGAATGGCCCCTCACCCAACTGCTGCTTGATAAGTTCATCCATTAAAGGGTCAAAATGGTACTGGAAAATTAATGGGGTCTCAACTTGAACACGATCACGCAAGAACATGTAAGTTTCATAGAAGGACACTGTGTTGATTGGAACGAAAACCTCATTTATCTTGTATTTAAGAGTGCTCTTCAATGCAGGAAGTTTCTTTACTGCTCCACCATTGTGGTATTTGTGGACATGTCTAAAATAATCCTTGAAACCATGTTCCTGAGAGTTACGAGAAGCCACTTTTGTATTGAACAAACATGGCTCTTTGGTACCTTTTGTTTCATAAGGACAAACCACTTGTATCTCATTTGTTCCCTGCATTCTACCATATTCATCACGAATCAAGAGGAGCCCCATAAACGGATTTGCATAAGCACCACATTTTCCAATACCATGGATACCACCCATATGGTGTGAGTATCCCGAGTTTGCAGTTCCATGAAAATGTTTGTTAATAGGAATAGGAATTCCAAAACGGTCTGGTTTGAATAGATCACAGTATGGACAAAGGATCAAAGTAGTTGGTTTACCAGTATCTTTGTGATCCAAGGTCACATTTGTCTGGTTGTAGTATAAGCTGTCACGAGATTCAAAGTCAGACCAGTTACTGAAAGCATAATTGTGCTGAATATTGTTAGCCTGCAACAGCTCTGCAAAAGTGTTTGGATCTCTAGCGAAATAATTTGGATTTCTGTAGCAAGTGGCGCCAACAATAGCTCCTGGATTAGAGTGTTTGATTTCTTTGCATGCATGAAAAGCACAAGATTTTACAACTTGGTCAGAGTAGACAAGGGCCTGAGTATTAGTGCCTGGAGTTGCCATTTTGCTTGTTCTTTGTTAGCGAGGTAAGAATAAATACACGGGAAGAAGAAGATAGGAAAACAAGGGAGACGGGACATTCTTTTATACACTATATTTGTACAGTCTGAGCTCTTTAGAGCTGAAAAGAGTTTTCTGCCAGAAGCTTCAGATCTCAAAGAACATTTCAAAACAGCTCAAAATCACATATAGGCTTCTTTTTTATTGTTGCCCATTGAGATCTTTCGAAGTCAAAACAGCTCTGCAGAAATATGCAGGGACCACAAAAACGGATAATATTGAAAACAAGAAAAGGACCAGCACTTCATAACAATACGAAAGGCGAGTGCAAAAAAAGAGAGCTTGGTATACGAATGGCTAAGAAAATTTGATATCATATTCATAGATAGAGTCCTCTTATATTTTGTCGGGGAAATAGCATCAAGTTAAAAAGATTTTCAAATTCCCCTTAGAAAAACCGTCGTTAGGAGCGCAAAATTACTGTGCCCAGGTACTCTCTTGCCATTTTTAGTCGAAGTTCTTGATGACAGAACCATAGGGATATTAGGGGCTTATTGCCTGTCGTCTATCTCAGAGCTAAAAGTAAGTCATTTGGATAGACAAGAAAATCATTCAAAAAGGGGTAGCCGTCAAACTATGTTATCAGAGCATTCTCAAGCTAGGGTAACCTAATAGTTTGGTAAGAATGGCTGTATCTTATGATTCAAGCTAGAGACATTAATTCTTTTGGAGCTTAATTCATCAACCAGCTCATACTGTGTCTATAGCATAACGTATGGTCTTTTCCCACGGCGTGTAAAAGGGGTTTTTTGATAGATTTGCGACTAGAAAAGCAATGTGTATATCATACAAGATTAAACTATTAAACTCTTATCATTCAAAGCTGGAGCGCTCGCCAGCAGTAAACGTTATGTAGCAGTCATTTCGTTTTCATCAGGGTTCTTAGAATCGTTTTTAAAATCCCTATAAAACCTTTGCATGACAGGACGATTTGCATCTTCAACAAAGAGTCAGAGGGAAGATCACAAGAAGTCCAAGCTCCTAACTGCGCACTAGTAGCAGGTGGGACTTTTGTAGTCACATACGATTTCACAATTCAGAAAGAGATTCACTGCTCAGTACGAATTATAACCGCAAGCCAAAATCCAGGGTTATGAGCCAGAGTGTTTTTATTGTTTCCGGCCGCGGCGCCAGCGATAATCTCGAAATCGAAACGTACTACGTACTACATACATACTACGGAGAAACAAGATCTCTGCTGTTTTATCACAACAAGCACCACACAACAAAATCCTCAAAGATAGCATGAGTGAGAACGGAAACACCCAGGTCGACGAACCGGTTGTTCCTAGAGATGTGCGCATTCTGCATTTAATCCTAGCGTCACAGAGCATCCAGAGCTACGAGGATCATGTTCCACTCCAGCTGATGGACTTTGCACACAGATACACGGCAGGAGTGCTCAAGGACGCTGTTATTTATAATGACCATTCCAAGGGCTCTAACGGCTCCACATCGGCTACGGGGAAGAATATTACCACGGAGGATATCAGACTTGCCATCTCGTCAAGAACAAACTACCAGTTCAATCCTGTGACACCAAAGGAACTACTACTGGAACTTGCAGCAGAAAGAAACAAAAAGAGTCTACCCCCAGTCTTGCCAGGTGTTGGGATCAGACTGCCACCAGAGAAGTACTGTCTTACTGCACATGACTGGTCCTTGAGTGATGAAGACGAAGACGAGGAGATGTGATCATAGAGTTTTGTACTATAAATGTGCCCCTTCTTCACAATTCAAAGCTAGAAATGGCTGATACTGAGTATCTTGTAGTTGGATGCCCATCGAGTGCTAACACACACTTGCTTCCTAGTATCTAACACCGCTTTCAAAAGGAATGACAGACTACGAAAAATAAAACGCGTATAAAAATTACTAATCAACGAAAACAAAATTACATAATACATTCGCGAAATTGTTGAACTTACCAAAATATCCCATATTCCAAAACAACGCCAACAAAGCCTTTATGCTCTTCCATCAAGTGCACTTTATCCGCCGCGAAGAACTCAATTCAGCGCTTAAACCACACGCATAATGACCGTGCAACAGGGTTCAATTCCAGAGTAAGTCTGCCTTTGCTCTGGCGCTTTCCGCTCTTTTCCTTCCTCGTCAAAGTCGCACTACTAACAAACAAACTGTTTACAGGGTCAAAGAAGAAGTCGCCGGACGTGCGATCGAGGAGAGAACGTCCAAAATCAAGACCTTCCAGGACCTGGGACCACCAGATTTGGTATGCTTGACCAAGCAGATCCCAGACAAGAACAATTCCGAGATTGGCACTTTTCTCTACTACACAGGACTGGATAACTCGAGTTCCTCTGCCGTTGCTGCTCATTTGAATCAATTGGCCAACATCATCGGCTCACAACCGCAGCCCTGGTTTGGAAAGCTCAAGAATTACAAGGTGACAAAGGCAGTGTACGCGTCTTTCAACGCCTTTACCAGAGTTGACGTTGTGGTTACATGTCATTTACCAGGCGCAGTTTCTTGTTTCTGCATTGATGGCTTTGGAGAGAGAATCCAAGAAACAGACAGAATATGGACAGAGGTTTTCACCAGTGCCATTATCAGAGCACTGCTCACGGCCGAGGAAGATGATGAACAGGTGAATGGCGTGGTTGAGTCGAGAAACCTGAACCCATTTGCCTCTGTCGAATTGGCTAAACAGTTCTTTGATGCTTTTGAGACATTGTTCTTTGAAGGATCAATCGTCGGATGTAAACCAGAGGTACAACAATCAACAGTCATTGAAAACTATCTTGTGGATGCCTTTTTGAAAGCTGTTGAGTTAACTGGAATGTATGAATATGCTCTTGAGATTTTATCAAGATTAAGACAAAAAGATGAAACTGTCGTTAGTTTGATTGTCAAAGTATTATTTTTGAAGGATGAAGAAGTGAAAGCTGTCAAGACTTTGTATGAAGGTATTCAGAAAAATCCAAGAAATGCCACTTTATTATCTATTCAATCCAAATTTTTAGTCGAAAAGGGTAAACTAGATTTGGCATTGACTTCAGCCATTCATGCAGTTAATTCAGCACCTTCAGAATTCAATACATGGGCCAATTTGGCAGTTGTTTATCTACAAAATGGACAAATTGAAAAATCTCTACTAGCTTTGAATTCATGTCCAATGGCTGCGTACAAAGAAAAATTCCATTTAAAGGGAATTGTACAAAGAAGACCAGAATCATTACATTTACCACTACCAATGGATGTCCACTTAGATGATGTTACTGCTTTTGATTCTCAACGAGTTGCCCAAGAACATCATGAAATTGATCAATCGTTGATCAATTTACAAGCTGCAAATTTGAAATCTACTTTTGCCAAAGCTTATGACATTTTGACTCAGATTGTTCATAAAACAGGATGGGAAGCTCTGTTGAAGCATCGTGCCAAAATCTTTGTTATGGAAGAAGAATACAAATCTAAATCAACTTCTGAAACTAATGTTGCCGCTAATGGCAATGGACACTCAAATCCCGACGAAGACTCTTTTAAGAAGAAGCGACTGTGTGAAAGATGGCTGGATAATCTATTCATGCTACTGTACGAAGATTTGAAAACATATACAATGTGGCAAGCTGAAATGATTCATTTCCAAGCTCAAAAGACCAATTACAAAAAATTAGCCTTGGAATGGGAATTACTTGGTATGTGTGCCTTTAGATTACATCATTACAAAGAAGCCTCAGTAGCATTTCAAAATGCGTTGGATCAAAGATTTGCCCCAACTTCTACAAGAAATTTATTGAAATATTATCAAATGGAGGCTAAAGAGTTGAAGAAACGACAATTACATCAATTAAACAATGGCGTTTCCAACAAAGTTAATAGCCATACAGAGACAGCAAATGTCAATAATCAATCTTCAACTTCTATTCCAGATCAAGTTTCATCACCATCGCAAATCACTAAAAAATTGCAAAATCTTGATTTCAATATATTAGAATCTATAATCAAATTAACAGCATGGAATCATAGATGGTATTGTGAGTTTGCTCCATATTTAGTTATATCATTATCCAAGGTTGTGGAAAGACAAGGTCTTGTGAAGATAGAGAATGAAATTAAGGCAATTTATGATGAGAAAAGTGGAGTTAGTGATCTAATCGGTGAAACTTTCCAATTTTTGAAAATTTTCCAGAAATTTGGTACTGAAAATTGAAGAAATTCCCTATACTTGATATAATAGAGTTTATGATGAAATATACAGTACTAGTTCAACATTCATCCAATTAGTATGAACAAAGTCAATAGAATGATCATTGCACTTATAAGCACCGTGATAAAAGCAGCACCGGTCTTACTTCCCTTTGTGATATTTAGTGGGTCCAAATTAGTCTTAGTTTGATTCAAACCCGCATTCCCACTCCCTTGGGAACTTCCACCATTGTCTTGTGTTAAGGGGACTGGTCTATCCCTATATCGTAGGTTTTGAATCACTTCCAGGGCACTCATTTCCTCACCAAGCCCATACCAACCGTCCCAACCATCGGTGAACCAGTTCAAGCCACAAGTAACACCATCTGACCCACCTGAACAACTCTGGGCAGCAGCAGTAGCAGATGCCGTGAGCCATGGGTCAATGGTATCCCTTGTAGATTCCACCAGTTGGGCAGTTAAGCCCAGGAACCGCGATAGCAATGCCTTGAAACATCGTTGGTCATTGTTGCACATGTATTGCCTTTGGCAAGCTGCTTCCCACATTATCATCGATTGAGAGTCAAAGAAAACATTGGCACCGTTGATCAAATGCTCGAGTCTAGCAAGCCAAACGTCGTCTTGTGTGTGGTTATACAGATAAGCACAACCGCTGACCATCAAACCAGCATTATAACTCCATTGCAGTTTGGAAATATTGGTACAGTTCTCGTAGATTAGGGCACCATCGTAAATGTACTGTACATTGTACTCATCACCATACAACACTGAGAGAAACCCTACTCCTTCCATCCAATCCCACACTTTCTCAGCCCATTCGATATATGTTTCATTTGACGTGTATCTAGCCAATCTGGCACTTATATGAAACAATCCACCATTGGACACCGAGTTCTTGTAATCATAGCCAGAGTTCCATTGGAAGATCTGCCAACGTAACCCACCGTTACAGCTCGAATCATCCCAACGGCTACTCATTGTATTGAAAACAGCTTGAGCCAAATAGAGCCATTGTGGTTGATCTTTGTCAGGATTTGTGAAGTTTCTTTCACAAGCAGCCATCACAGCAATGGCCCAAAATACTTGGTCGTCATTGCCCTCTGTTGATGTTTGATTTATTGGTATGTAGTCGTTATTGTCTCCCACTTGAGCCAGTAGCGAAGCCATTATGAGCTCGTTATATGAGTCGTCCTCCATGTAAAACCAATAATCCAGGAGCGACCCCCAGGCAGCCCCAGATTCCCACCAATAGTAAGGATCGCTGAACATACCCACACCTTTCACTGGGGTGTAGTAGTCGAGCACATGACGTGATATTATGCCAGTGGCATTTTGTAACGATGAGAAATCTTCAGGGGCTATTAGTATGGCGAGTGCTGTTGTTGGGAAAAAAAGTGGGACAAGGAACAGACTTTTCATCATTGAATTATTAGTAGAATGGAGGTGTATTAAAGGTACAAAGTCTGAGATACAAAAGAATCTAGTCAGAATTACTACTATGGAGCATGAGAATTTTAAGCTTTGGGGATTTCAGTTGTTATTGCTTTGACAATTGTGTCAAATTTAGGTAGTGCGACGTATAACATTAAGGGGTTCAAAAAGATTGACAATGGAGAAGTGCTAGTTACAGTCCAGTGGATTTTATAGAAAAAGACAGGGGAAGTGGAGATAATGATGTGGTAGTGTCGATCGGTTCTCAGTTGAAACTTGAATGAAGTAGTAGTTGTAGTTGTAGAAGAATGAAAATCCCCCACCGGTTGCGGATAATAAGTAATAAGTGTTCACTGTTAAAGTTGTTTGAGAAGCGAGAAGCGGAAGTGCAAAAGTAATTGAAGAGATGCACAGACGACTATTAAACGAGTTTACTAGTTGACAAAAGCAACCCCAACAAGTAAGTAGTTATGAAGGAGCTTCGTCTCTACCGTAGTATTTGCGGACATAGTGCTGAAGAATGAGCCGCCTATACCCGGGGAGCGGACTTGCACCTAAAAAGCCACAATCATAGGGTTCTCAAAAAATTAGTTGATTGATAATTTGACAGTTTTAGCATTTTTGCACAGATTTTAGACAAGGAGAAACAAGCTAGATGCGGTCCAAAAATCCGGCTGTAGAATGTGCTATATTGTTGTTTGACATGACAGAAGAAAACAGCGGAGTTGCACATCTACGTACTAATTGCTTGGTATTATTATCATTGTTTTTGTATATTTTTCAACTAACAGAGTTGATTGTGATTGACAAAAGCGATATAGCAGCACGGCATTCTGACTAAATTGTTGATGGAATTGAGTAATCGATGGCAGAAATGAAAAGAACAAAGGGAAGTAAATTCCGCATCCTCGGATAAACCTCGAAATATCGGTCGCTGCGCATTTTGCCCTTTTCAAACACCACCGTTGATTCAATGTCCGCTTCTTTGGCATAAACCTCTTTAGTACGCACGCTCCTGGATCTGATATATTTAGCAGACAAGATCCCTGACATGTAGATGTTGTTATAGATTCTGGTGGTATTTCCCTGTGTTGAAATGGAAATCAGAGAAGTAGCCGTCATCGGCGCAGGCGGTGTAGCTGGTCTCGCCGCCATCAACGAGCTGCTCAACACAGATTCACACGGTCATTCCACCATCAACTCATCCTCATCATCCTGCTTCTTCTCCAAGATCGTGGGATTCGAGCAGAAGGCAGACGTCGGAGGGACATGGAATCACGAGGATTACAAAGCAGACCCTGCTCTTCCTCCGCAAGATATCCTCGAGACGAATCACTACGACAGCGTGCGTGTAATGAGGCCCGCCAACACCCAATGCCCCACACACGATGAGCTTTCACGCTCCTCTGCCGAGCATCCAATTGCTAGACCTAAAGACCCACACTACCAGAGCTGGTCCCGTTCAGCATTGTGGCCGAGACTCTACACCAATGTTCCAGAAAGCTATATGCGCTATTCTACCCAGAGCAGTGATATAGATGGTACTTCCACGGGAAGTTGCGTCGAAGAACTCACACCGTTCATAACACACCAGCAGCAATGGGCCAGAATGGATTCCTTTGCCAACCATAGAAACCTTCACAAGCATATCCGTTTCAATACTGAGGTTTATAGCGTTTCAAAGAACAAAAAGACGAACAAATGGGATCTCATACTGAGAAAAATTGCACCTGACAATGACGAGGTAGAAGATTTTTGGTACCAGGAGTCCTTTGACGGTGTTATTCTAGCACAGGGATCTTTCAGTATCCCATACATCCCACTATTCAAGGGACTTCCAGAGTACGTGGCTCGCTATCCTGGGTCTGTGATGCACGCAAAGGCTTATAGAGACCCTGCCACGTTTGCGAACAAGAAAGTTGTGGTTGTTGGTGGTAATATCTCTGCAATTGATTTGGGTCAATATTTACAGCCTGTTTGTAAAGAAGTCATCATTTCTAGAAATTTGTCAAGAGATCCATATCTACCATACATGTCCCGATGCATCAAATCATTCGAGAATGTTTCTCTGATCCAGGAGTTCAAACCGGACACCAAACAGATCGAGCTTGTTGATGGTCAAATACTGGAAGATGTTGACGTCGTAATCCTAGCTACAGGATACCATATTGAATTACCTTTCCTAGAAGAAGGCATACTTCAATATTACATTCCTCCGAACTCCACTGTACCAACATCAAATTCTAGAATCAAAGGTCTTTATCAGCATGTCTTCAACATTGAAGATCCATCTATTACGTTTGTTGGGAAACTTATTGTTCAAACACTTTTCAGAAATATGGAAGCTCAAGCTGCTGCTGTTTGTGGTGTTTGGTCAGGTGCTAAGGAACTTCCATCTAAAGAAGAACAATATAAATGGGAAAAGCAGAGATCACAGAAAGTGGAAGAGCATCTTTTCCATAAATATGATATTCGCACTCTGAAAGAGGATTTTTTTGACCCAATCAAAGAATTTTATCCACCAGGGAGACCTGATCCTTTGAATGATGGGTTATTAGATTCTATGGATATCTATGAAAAATCATTAGAAACCTTTGAAAGATTATTCAATGATTTTAGGACTGGTAAGATTGACGTTTATCATGATTTCCAAAAAGATGTTGAAAGAAAACAATCAAATTAAAGATATACAATATTCCAAAATTGACTTCATAATAATATTCGAGCATATACATCACAAATTATTGATAAAACAAATCAGTAATTGAAAATAAAATGTATCCATTGAACTTCAATAACGACCCCCGTAACCTTCTCCACCGAACCCAGAAGATCCTTGACCATATCCTCCTTGACCATAAGATCCTTGATTGTAAGAGTTAGATTGGCTGTAATAAGACGATGCTTCACCTTGTCCTTGTCCATAACCTTGTGATTGAGTTTGACCATAGCCTTGAGATTGGCCTTGACCATAACCTTGAGATCCACCTTGAGATCCACCAATCAAGGATCCCAATATTCCTTGCAACCCACCTTGAGACCCACCAGACTGTTGTTGGCCGTAACCTTGACCTTGACCTTGACCTCCACCTTGATTGCTTAACTTGGACATGAACCCACTAATCAAAGCACTAGCACCACCAGCACCACTCTGGGAGCCATATCCACCTTGCGAGCTACCACCATAACCACCTTGAGATCCAGTGCTACCACCAGAGAACATGGACATGACTTGACTGAGTCCAAACTGACCCGAGCCAGAACCCGAGCCAGAGCCAGAACCTTGGCTAAAGAGTTTCCCCAACATGGCCAATTGACCCATCTGCGAGCCACCGGAACCACCACTGGACATCAAACCGGAAAGAACAGTACTAGATAAATCTCTAGAACCATCACCACTATTAAGATCTCTTGTATCAGTGTTTGAGGCAACGTGGTGCGAGAGTCCAACAATCAGTTGGTCGATTTTAGCTGATTCTTCCTGAGTAGGATTCTGCTGGGACGCCTGCTGAAGATCCTCGATGGCCTGTTGGCTCTGTGGGTCCATTGTGAGCTGTGCGATGGCCCTGTTGATCAAAGTGCGTGGGACTGGGCCAAATTGCTGGAGGGCCTGTGTAAGGATCTGAACGGCTTGTTGCGGCTGGCCCTGTGCGACCAGACGCTCAGCATCAGCGTTGTACTGTTCCAAGGACATCCTACTGACTGTATTCAATTGTCCAACTCAAACGACAAGAGTGAAACAACTTTTCGAGCTGGAATTTCAGTACAAATGACTAGAGGTGTATGCAAGTCTTGGCCGTATACAGTGGTGTCTGGGTGTTGATACATCTGTATCGGGGAGAAACTCTGGAATTACCGTATGAGGAAGTCTACGGTTTTTACCAATGAAAATCAACATTTAATTCAGAAAGAAAATAGAAAGAAAGCCATACAAACAAAACAGATCTGGAGATTTTGGAGTCGTCAATTGGGTGCCGCAATGTTCAAGTCCACGGTCGGTAAAACGCTTCTCAACGTCACCCTGGGGACCTCGCTGCTATATGGTGGTGGTGTCGCTCTCTCGCTGCAAAACGACGCCTTTAACGAACTCTTCACCGATAATGTTCCACTCGCTGAAGAAATTGTCGATTTCGTTGATTCGTTGAGAAATTCGTCTCAAAAGAGAAACTACAACATGCAGAACTTCAAGGAGAAATTTGGTGAACTAGAGAAGACCTTGCAAGTGCCAAAATCTGGTATGTTCAGTACCAAGATTGAAAGTGTCGAGGCCAAAGAATCTTCATCGCCTGTTGTTCAAAAAGTCAACGAACAGAAGGAAAACAAACAACAACAAAAACAACCACAACAGCAGCAGCAACCTGCTACTCCACCAACTACCTCTGCATCTCCAGTGAAGTTACCAACAATCACTTTGAAAACACAGGATGCCGGAATACAGAAGGCCATCAACGAATTTAACGGCTTTATCACCAAAGTCAATGCTGGTGGATTAACAGAGGATGTTAATCTTGATCACATTGCTAAAGTGTTTGAAGACCTGGATGTCAAGATCACTCAATTGAGCAACGTTGCCACTAAAGAGTTGCAAAAGAAAATCGAAGAAGAGACTTCTAAAGTGGAAAACAAATTACTTGGTCAATTTACTGAAAATTTCAATACAAGTTTGAAGAATTTAAAGAGACAACATAATGAACAATTAATTAAGGAGATTGATGCATCTAAGAAAGTTTTGGAGACAAGGTTACAAAATCAAATCAAGATTAATGCCATCAATACCCAGGAAGAATTCACTAAATTAATTTCTAAATCCATTGAAGAAGAACGTGAAGGGAAATATTCTCAATTTAATGATTTGAACACTAAATTACAAACTTTACAATCTCTTTTGCTGAAGATCGATGATCATTTAAACAATTCAGAACTGAAAATTAAATTACAATTGGATTTAAATAAATTAAAATCTAAATTATCATCTGATAAAATTGAGAATTTAGTTCCTGAATTAACTTCATTGAGACAAAATGCATTAGAGTCTAAGAATGAAATTATTATAAATGCAATCAATTCAATTAAACCATCTGTTTTAGAAGATGGGTTATTAACTCAATCTCAATTGATTTCAAGATTCAATTTATTAGCTCCAGAATTAAGATCAGCTGCTTTGTTACCACCAAATGCTGGTGTCCTGGGTCATTTTAGTGCTAAAATATTTTCATCTTTATTAATGAAGAAGGAAGGTTATGCAGCTCATGGTAAAGATATTGAATCAGTTATTGCACGTGTTGAAAATAATTTGATTATGAATAAGTTGGACGATGCAGTGGAAGAAGTTGCTAATTTGAAAGGCTGGAGTAGAAAGTTAGCTGATGATTGGTTAGTTGAGAGTAGAAAAAGATTGGAGGTTGAATTTTTGGTTAATTTGATTGATTTAGAAAGTAGAACTTTATATTAGTTCCACCACAAAAAAACAACAGCAACTAGATCATATTAGAAAATATTCATTTATATTCCAAAAGAAAAAATTTATAAGTCATTATACGTATACATAATCAGATGTCACACGTTATACATATTACTATTATAGCCATTGAAACACCTCATACCGGAAGAAGAGACAAAGCAGAGAAAAAAATCACATAGAAATTGACTCTATGAACAACAGTTTGTATTGTTGTTGGTGCTCGGTCTTTGTAAGTTGACACCTTTAGTTTGATTCTTTGGTTTCAGTTGAGCTTCTAGAGGCAATTTCTCTGCAATAGATTGGAAAACATTCTTCACCCCATCACCAGTTTTTGCACTAACTTCAAAAAAAAGCAAACCTTCCTCTTGAGCAAACGCCTGTGCCGACTCTTTAGAGACCTTTCTTTCACTTTCTAAATCCAATTTGTTACCGGCGAGGGCAATAACTATGTCTTGGTTGGCCTGTCTTTGTAATTCCTTAATCCAGGATTTGGCTCTCTCTAAAGAGGCCTCCTGGGTGATGTCGAACACGACAACTGCAGCATTGGCATTACGGTAGTACATAGGAGCCAATGACTTGTAACGTTCCTGACCTGCGGTATCCCAGATTTCAAACTTTATGGTTGTGTTTTCATCCAACTGAATCGTTTGTGTCAAGAATGCAGCACCAATGGTGGACTCTCTGAAATCATCAAACGAGTCCTTCACAAATCTGTGCACTATAGAGGACTTACCCACCGCGGATTCTCCCAAGAGAACCAATTTGAATTGTGCAAAACGGGTTTCTGTCATGTTGGATAATGCGACTGTGTCTTCCTCTAGTCGATTTTCAGCGGCTCAAAAAAGACAGGTAGAATGTGGAAGGGACTCAAGCTATTACTAAGGCGTTTTTTGACGGCTCACCTGTTGTTTTCTCCGTTAAAGTTGACTTGAATTATCGCTGATAAACTGATAAAGTCACTGTTTTCAATTTCGTTTTTTTGCTTTTTTACGCCCTTTGATGAACACCGAAATCAGCGCCTTTGAAACAGAGTTAAATATTGATATGTGCAGTTTGCGGTTGGGATATTGAGGAGTTATTTAGGAGTTTGCAGTCTAAAACACCAGTAGATTTACGATCCGCTTTCCCGCTGTTCAAAAGCTCACCAATGACCAAAACCGCTATCCTCCATTCACGGCAGGCTGCACTAGCCACATTTGCATCCAAACACCAGCCAAAATTTACCCCAGCCTCAACCTCCCAAATCAGGTAATAGCGTTACGTATGTGGCTAGTGGACTAGAATACTAGAATCTGGAAAGATCTCTGAAAAATGCTCAACGAAAACAGAGAAACGAAATTGAAATAACCGCTTGAGAACGAATCAAAAAAAAAAACCCCCAAACAACTCCCGCATCCCATTCTTCAAAGCGGCAATTGACAAACTGGAGAGAAATATCAATTGACTCAATTTCCTTCTCTATCTTGCCCCTTTTCGCCCCACTCCCCGTTCCTTTCTACCGCCCTTCTGGCAATTGCTTACCACACCGTCTGCCTAAATATCGTCTCCAGAGGTGATCTCGAGTCGATACTGAGTTCCTGATCCTGATCCCTTGCTCCCGCTGTTCTGATTCTTTCTGGCCCCGCACTATGTCTGCCAACGAAAGCGCTACCCCCGTCGAGTCCAACCCAGTCACTCTTTCTGCTGGTGCCGAATCCCAAGAAGCTTCCTCTGCCGCTGTCGCTGCTGTCCAACAAGAAGAAAATGTTGACGGTGAAGTCCCAACCAAGGATGAAGATGGAAACGATGATGAGGATTCCGCTGAATCTGCTACCGCGGAAGTCGCCCCTCCTTCGATCAATGATGAGGAGGCTTTCCCAGCCCTTGGTGGTTCCGCTGGCTCTGCTGTCTCCACCGCCTCCACGCCAATTAGTTGGGGTCCTTCCATGCTGACCAGTACTGCTCCTTCCACAGCGTCGTCTTCTAACGGCTCCAAACCTGCTTCTGCTCCCGCTGCTACCTCTAAACCAAAATCTATTGTGGAACTTTCAAATAATTCCTCCGAGGCTTTCAACATTGAACACACCGCTGCTCTGAACATTCCTAGAACGGAACTTTCCAAAATCGTTTCTGAATTGAAGAAAACCTACCAAGTTTCAATTGAATCTACTCTATCCTCAGTGACAAAGAATAGAAGTTTTGTTGTCAGTGGTAATACCAACAATGTCCGCAAAGTGAGACAAGAATTGGTTCGTCGTTTAACTAAACCTGTTAAATTGACTTTCCAAATCCCAGCAAAGACAAGATCCTCTGTTATCGGTGCTTCTGGTAAAAATTTGAAACCAATTTTGGAAGCTACTTCTACCAAGATTGATATTGAAAGAAACACAACTCCTACTCCTGGCTCTATTGATGACGATGAAGAAGCCACGATCACTGTGACTATTGATGGTGACCATCATGGTGCTGAAGAGGCAAAATCTAGAATTTTGGCTATTGTCAATGAAGAAATTAAGACTTTGACAACAAAGATCAACATCCCAGAAAATTTGACTCCATTCGCCAAAGGGTTTGAGTCTGATTCTGAAGATTTAACAATTACTGGTCCAAACAAGAGCAATGTTTTATTTATTTCAGGATTGAGAGAAAAAGTTCTTGCCAAAAAAGCCGAAATCTCTCTTCAATTGGAATCTTTGGCCACACAAATCAAAGTTGAACCAAAGAAAATCCCTAAAAGAGTTCATCAATTCATCAATGCCTCAGATATTTTGAAGAAACATCAAGTTGTCGTCAAATTTTCAAATGATGAGCAAGATGAAACTGTCACTTTCACTGGGTTACCTTCAAACATCTCCAAAGCCATTGAAACAGCCAGATTTACAACGTCTCAATACGTTGTTACATCATTGGATATTTCTAAAGCTCATGGTGGTAAATTAGATCATGCTAGAGCGTTGGCCGCCTTTTTCCAACATTCTGGTATATTGAAGCAAATTGGTGAAGCAAACAACGCTAGAATATCCGCTCCTTCTTATGCCCAATTGGGGTTCAAAGACTTGCAATCTGTGGAACTTACTTTCAATGCTCCAAAGGATACCAGTGAAGGTTTATCTCAAGCAAGAAAGGAAGTTATTGAAAAAGTCAACAATTTTGGTCCAAACCGTGTCCGCTTCATCAATGACATCTTGTCATTTTTCAGTAAAAGAATTCTTTCAGCAACTGAATCAGTGGCTAAGGCTGAAAATGTTTACGTTATCCCATTATCTCAGTTGTCTAATGGTGTCACTGACGAAATCATCCTAATTGCTTTGGATCAAAGTGATGATGAATTTGCCCCATCTCAAGAAGAAATCGATGAGAGATTACAAAAAGTCGACAAGAGCTTGGATGAATTAAGATCTGCTCAAGCTGACTTGAAGAAAACTGTCTTGAATGTTCCAAGTGATAAACAGCAATTTATTGAAGGTCCAAAGGGTACAACTTTGAAAAATCTTTTATCTTCTGTTGATCATATCATCATCAAATTACACAATGATGGTGAACAAGAAGCAGCTGATAAGGTTTTCCTCATGGGCTCCAAGACAAATGTGTCTAAATTAGAGAAAGAAATTGATGCCTTGCTGAAGGATGCCGCTGATCTGAAAGATTTGGATAGTTACTCCATTGAATCCAAGGTCCCAACTTCTGTTTTAGCAAGATTAATTGGTAAGAATGGAGCTAATTTGAACTCCTTGAAAGATCAGTATGAAGTCAATGTTGACGTTGAGAAAAACCCAACTGGTGAAAAAGCTTCTCTTACAATTACTGGTTATAAATATAACGTTAAGGAAGCTGAACAATTCATCCAACAATCTTCCAAGAGATGGGCTGATGAAGTTACAAAGACCTTGATTGTACCCCAAAAATTTCGTTCATCTATGATTGGAGCAAATGGTCAACACGTTAAAAAGTTACAAACCAAATATAACGTCAAAATTAATTTCTCTCAATCCACCGATGAAGTTCAAATTAGAGGTCCTTCAAGAGGTGCCGTCAAAGCTCAAGAAGAATTGAAAGATTTGTTAGATTTCGAAATTGAGAATGGTTACACAAAAGAAATAACTGTCCCACAAAAGGCTATATCAAGACTTATTGGTCGTCAAGGTGATACTATCAATCGTATTGCACTAGATTCTGGTATTGATATCAACATTGAACATCAAGGTGAAGCTAAAGACTCTGAAACCAGAACCATCACTTTGACGGGTGCAAGAAAGGGATTGAATGAAGCTGAAAAAAAGATCAGTGCTATCGTAAAAGAAGTTCAAGATACTGTTTCCATTGAGTTGGATGTGGATCCTAAATATTTCAAAGATATTTTAGGTCCAAGAGGTTCGGTCAAACAGAATATCATCGATGAAGCTTGTGGGAACTCTGAAGAGAAAGATTACAGAAGACTATTACATATTCCTGATCAAGGTTCTGAATCTAACAAGATTGTATCTACCGGTTCAAGATCTGTTGTTGAAAAGATTGTGGCTCAGGTTAAAAAGATTGTTGAGGAAAGAGAGAACTCTATCACTGAGACTTTAGAGGTACCAAAAGAGAAACATAGATACTTGATTGGTCCATCCGGATCTGTTCGTCGTTCAATTGAAGAAGAATTCAAAGTTCAATTGAATATTCCAAAGACCGACAGCAAATCTACTAGTGTTTCTATCAATGGCCTCCAGGACAATGTTACAAAAGCCAAGGTTAAAGTTGAAGAGCTAACAGCTGATGCATGGAGAGTTGAGATTAGTGTTCCAGCTTATTTACATTCTGCAGTATCTGAAAGGGGAGCATTCACTAGAAGAGTAAGAAACCATAACAATGTGGAGATTGAACATGGTGATTCTACAAAGAAAGCTTTCAAATTATCTGGGGCATTTCCAACTCCACCAAAGGACGCATTTGGTACAGGTGATGATATTGTTAAATTCACAATTGTTGAAGGTGATGTTGATGGAATCAAAAAAGATGAAAACGATGTTATTCCTTGGAGATTGAAAGGTGATGAAGCTGAAGTTGCTAAAGTTGAAAAGCAAATCAAAGAAGCATTGACAAAGTTCTCTAAAGATGATTCCTCAGCGTTCTTTTGGGTTAAAGACACCTCAGTTTTGGGTAAGATTGTCGGACCACAAGGGTCGCGTTTAAATAATATTAGAAAAAAGTCTGGCTCTCAGATTTATGTTCCTAGAAGTACAGATAAAGTTAACAATGTCATTTATTTGAAAGGTACTAAGGAATCATTGGAGAAGGCTGATAAATTGCTACGTTCAGAAATCTCCAAATAAAAAAAGAAGAAGAAAAAAAAAAAAGAGAGAGAGAGAGAGGGAGAGAATAACAAAACTAAAATGAAAAATGTTTACTATTTGTGTCAGTTTATGTGAGTTTTTGATTTATTTAGCATTATTGTATCTCGGTACTATAGTATTTTCGAAAGAGATACAAGAAGAAGAGTTTAATACATATCTGATATAGTTATTTCCTCATAATTCTAGTTCACGGCGGCTCTAAGCGGCCGTTGCATAGTAAGTGATCTCGAATGCGTTTTATGTGTCTAATTTATTGTTTATTGTCTGTTTGTACTTTCTGATTGTTGTTCTAAATGGCATATAGCGCATGATCTTACAGAAGAGTACCATACTAGCCTGATTGTATTACTTCTCAGTAATTTATATTGTAATTGAGAGATGTATTGTATTATTCCTATGCCATAAAGAGTAGATTTATATTATGCTACTAATTCTATATTTGTACTCTTGTATGCTTTTGTGTAAGGTTTTTGGTGTCCTCCATTTATGGATGAAAACTCCCTGGACTATTAATCACTCTATTAGAATTCTATAACACTCAATCTACAACTCCTGGCATTTTTGAGCCCCTGGTCACAACCAAAACCTTTTGCTTATTATCAAGTGCTGAAATCCAACCTAAAGATGTTGCCTCAAGATTCTAATGCCTTTTATAAATGGCTTGTTGAAGCATACTACAATACCCTTCCAAGTAAATTGAAAACAGAGGTCAATATGCGTGTTTTAGAAGAGGGTTATACAAAATCTCATTCTTCTGATAATGAGTTTATTTCTGATGCTGAAATCATAGAGTTAGAACGTCAGGTCATGAACTATGAAAGTGCCATAACTGCTTTGACAGGACAGCTTCACCGGATTCAGGGAAACTACTCTTACTACACACAGGAACAGCAAGATGTGTACTGTCGTGAGATATTGTTGGATTTAGAGCACAATAAAGTTGGACTTCAATGCACCATTTGCAAATTGAATAGTGCCTATGGTATTGATAACAGTGAGGAGATTGAACTGTTAATGAACCAGTTCTTGGACAAATACTTTGATGATTCTAGAAACTTGTGGCCATGGAAGTACTGGAAGTAAGAGTGAAACAATTCGTTATGGGGAAAGAGAAGCTGAGAGAAGCTGTATTTAAATATTTGAGTCTGTATGCATATCTGGATGGGGCAAATTTCCGCACAAACAAATAATTATCGTAGTGCACAGATCAGTCCATTCTCCGCGTATTAATTAGTATGAGATTTTTGATTTCAGAAGGCGCAAATGAATTCTGAAACAGACAACAAACAACGACAACAGGCAGTGGATCACGCGACCAACCCAAAGCAACGGACTAAGAACAATGGACAGCACTAACAGCTCGACCCCGAGTCTTGTGGGTGCGAGTGTGAGACAGGCAGACGGCGACGACTACGCCAGCGACGTGGCCAAGCTGAGATCCCCATCACGCTCTACTCACTTTAGCAGTAACAACAATAACAACAACAACAGTGAAGGCCATGACTACACCACGGTCAACGAGCTCGCTGATGAAGGTGCTTTGATCCAAGATGAACAGGAGTATGACCAATTGCTGGACGCTTCGGGGCAGGTGAAAAGCAGCGTAGGCAGGGAGGCCATCATCACCAGCGGAGTGCACGCCAGCAATATCTCCGACGACAAGAAGCAACACATTCTCGATAAGGCAGCAGATGCACCAGTGAACATCGACGACCGCACACATAGCGGCTTTGTTGTTGTGGACATCCCTGTGAAGCACCCTAGTTCACAGTTGGAACCTCCTTCTGGTGGTGGTGATGATGATGGTAATGAGGAGCCATCTACCCCTTCCATTTACGAGCTTAAGAACCAAGACTCTGAGATGTCTTTGGAGGACTTGATCGATTCTCAGATGGCCTCAATGTCGGCAATGTCGAGCAATTTGCAAAAGAGATTGGAGAAGAGAAAATCCGTCACTGGTGCCCTTTCCACGTCAAGATCAAGATCGAGATTACGTTCGAGCGTGACAGCTCACGAAAACGTCATTCCAGACTCTGTTATTGAAAACGACTCATTGCAGCAGGTTCCCGCTGGTGCCCATGAAGGTATGGACTCTCCATTGGTCAAGTCGAGATCACAATCCACAGCAAGATCCCCTATAGCTGATAGAATGTCCAAGATTGATAAACCGCATTTAGCAAGAGGTGATTCATACATTGGTGTCAATGAACATGAATCATTGGCTCATCAACAAAGAGAACAATCAAGACCAGGGAGAAGGGTAGACCGTGGTGGTAGTGATGACTTGTTGAAAAATCTGTCAACTGGATCAAAGGATTACTTACGTTCGGTCTCTAGATCAAGATCAAGAGTTTCACAAGAACCTTCGACAACCAAAGAGGATCTCATGGATGAAGGCGCACTTGTCAATGATGATTTGGAACATGCCCCAGAAATGACTGAACGTGTTGATTTACATCAAGAAGTTTTGAAAGAGGAGGACGAGGAAGCTGAGCCTGGTCCCCCTGTCAAGGAGGTAAAATCCGAAGCTTCAAAAGCAGAGGAGGGAAAGGAGGAGAAAGTTGAAGTTTCCAAAAGTGCCTCTGCAGTTGCAACCAAAGATACAGAGGAGTTAAATACCAAGAACTCTAGAGCTTCTGAGATCGAAGAAGATAAAGAAGATAATACAGAGGACGAACTATCTGAAGTTGACGAGAGTAAGGCTATCGATACCCAAGTTAAAGGCACCACCCAAACTGAAGATGTCGGGTCACAAGGCGAAGACACGAAGGAAGCCGAACATATTGAGCCACAAGTCGAATCTACTGAAGAGGCTGAAGAGGCTTTTGAATGTGAGAGGGATTCTGCTGAGAACTCTAATGATTCCAAAGAAGATATCAAAGAAGATATCACAGAAGCAGATAACACGGTCAAATCCAATTCCAAAAATCTTGAGGTTGGAGAGCCACAACCTGCCAGTGCTGCTCAACAATCTGGTGAAACAAACTCAGTTGATGAGATCGAAGTTAAAGACACAACTGAAGGATCGTCTAAAGAAGATCAACAAACTAGAGCTGATAATATTGAAAGGATTGAAGATGTTATCAAAGATGTCCCGTCATCTTCAAAGAACGTTGAAGAGCCAACGGAGAACGGTGAAGATGCAGCTGTTGACTCCAAAAAAGAAGAATCTCTCGATGATCTCAAAGAGGAAGACGATGAAAAGAAGGATGATCTTCCTTCTGAACCAGTTGAACAAGAATTAGAGCAGGCTGAAGGCGATGCCATTGATGAAAATGTTGAGCCAGTCACTGATGAACTAGCCTCTAATATAGAGGAGGCGAAGGACATGGAAAGCGCGGGAGTTGATGATATTACTGAAAAGACTTCCAAGGTTACTCTTCAAGGTGATGTAGCTGATGAAACTGAAAGATTGATCAGTGAATTAGAGAAAGAGATTGACGGAGTAGCTTCTGTTACCGAAGAACCTTTGAAAGAAAGGGAAATCAAGGAAGAAGAAGAACCGAAAGTGACAAATGACAAGGTTGATGGTGAGGAGTCCAAAGAATTCAAAGAAGCTAAACCTGTTCCTTTAGCGAAGCCTGAAGTCGAAGATAAGGGTGAGGCTGAGGTTGAGTCTGATGGTAAAGAAGACGTAGAAGAGGAAGAGTTTCACGAACCCACCAGGGAGGAAATCATTGATATGTTGAAAGATGAACCAGTTTTTCTTTATACTTCATTGGCCGGAGGAGGGTTCCATATGCCTCAAAGAACCAATAAGCTAGCCACTATTTTGACTGCAAATAGAATTGAGTTCAAGTATAAGGATTTGGGAACTGATGAAGAGGCCAGAAATGTTTGGAGACGCTATAGTAAAGGACGTTTATTACCAGGGGTTGTTCGTGGTAAAGATGATATTATTGGTAATTGGGAAGAAATTGAAGAAGCTAATGAAGATTACAGAGTGAGAGAATTGATCTATGAGACATTGTAAGCTCTTTTTCTTGAAGCTTGAGTTTATGACTATCTGCTCTACAGTCGTTTTCACATATCTATATATATATATATATATATATTAGTTATTATTATCATTTTGTTTATTATTTGGAGTGGAATAAAGGTGTTATTTAAAGTTTAGAATTTGGCATAGAGAGTATGGTTGTCGGAAATAGGAGATTCATGAATTCCGTCGGGAACATTGTTGCTCCTATGTCAGGAAACTCTCGTGAACTCAATCAGGGAAGAGTTTCGATTGTTCCTGCTCAGTTCATAAATAGTTCAAAAAGCCGAAAGTACTGGGTAAACCATGGGGATGCTACACGCTAGAAACATAGAGAACCTCCTCGAGCAGGGGCTTAATATGGTGCCCACGACGACGAAGACGTTGCATGCGATTGCGATCACACTACCTACCGGAGGATTATTGTCATCGGTTATCAGTGAACAGAGCGAAATTTCATTGACGAAAGTGAAGATGTTTGCCCTGTATGCGATGAGAGAGGGGCTCTACGATGAGCTGGAGAAGTACGAGATTGAGGGGATGGACATTTATTGTGTGAGAATTGTTGGTACCGAATATGGGCTCATTAGCATTGCCGATAAAAGTTATCCAGAGGGTTTAATGACGATCAAAATGAAGGCATTAAATGAGAACTTACAAGAGTTAGAGAAGTTTGAGAGAGATGTTGGATATGACGAGTGATATACGGCTTTGTTATATATGGGGATTTTGTATTAAAGGTAAATGTGGTAGTATATATCTGATGTAACCGATCGTATGTCCTGACAGTCTGCAGCACAACATAGCATTCAATCCTTCGTAAATAGGATGAGAATGGTAGGGAAAAACACCAAATAAACCAGGAGTTCAGTGTATGATAATGGAATGACGGCACGAGCAATAATATTAAAATAAAAAGAGAACACTAACAAATATGAGACTTGAAAAAAAAAAAAAGGGAATTCGTAAACTGTGTATGGAAGTGGGGTGAATGCGTATGTACCTTCTTCACCCATATCCAATATGGGCTGCCCACTGAGCCACTGAGGTCAAAAGAAAAATTTCATGAAAATCAAGTAAAAAAAGGGGAAAACAAATGACTTGTTAAATATGCTTGAAAGGTATAAAAAGAGAAAAAAAGGAAACAATTTTCTGGGTATCTATTGGTCGTTATCCCCTTCTCTTTTCTAGATGGATAGTAGTACCTACTTCTCATCATCTGATGCGAGCTCCTCCTCGTCATCATCTTCCTCGTCTTGGTCACCATCGACATCATCCATGATACTATCATCATCATAACTCTCCTCCTCTTCGTCTTCTTCTTCGGAATCATACCAAAAATTCTCATCAACAACTTCCTCCTCGACTGTATGGGAGTGTCTTGAAACGTATGCGGTCTCTTCAGTAGGCATTTCGAAACCCTCTGGAATATCTTGCTTGGATCTTTCCACCTCCTGGTGCACTTTCTTCTTGTATTCATCTGGCTGTTTTCTCCATTCGATCGAGGCATCCAAGTTGGCTGGGGAATATGGGTTTGGGTCCTCCAATAATGACACGATGGAGATCAACACAGACTCAACAGTTTGCGCAGGAGACCAAGTCTCCGCGTCTGGCTCGTCAGAGGTTGGATCTCCCCCCTGGTGCAAGATGGAAATGCACAAACGGCCGTCCTTGTACACGTTTGGATGGTAGATGGCCGGGGTGAAGCGGAAGGATGGCGGAGAGTAAGGATAATCTGCAGGAAACTTCATTTGAGCTCTGAAATAACCACCAAAATAGGCGGAATCCTTGTTTAGCACCATTACACCAATGTTCCAGCAAAAGATGTTGTCGTCCTCAAGCTCAATGTTGAAAGACGGGATTCCCTTGTTTGGGTCCGAGAGCTCCTTGAACTGCCGTAATAGTAGTGAAGCCGCGGTGGAGTTGGCTGACATGTTATCAGTTGATTTACGAAATGTGAGTTGTTTTGATAGGCTGATAACGCTGTTTGAAGGACAAGAACGCACCAGAAAACACTTGATTATGGACAAAAAACACGTTTAAGTGGGGCAGAGCTTGGTGGGACAGAAAGACTTGCTTGATCGCTGTTGTGACTAATTTGTTGGACGAAGAAAAGTTGTGGAATGCTGTGGTTGTTGTCTTTAGAAGTGTAAGGATTTCTCTGAGTTTTTCCCGTTTTTGTTGTCTTTTCTTGTTTCTGTTTAAAGGCTCACAAAACGTGGTGTTCGGATGCTCTGGGATCTGGGTGTTTCGTTTCTTTTTTGAGGATGAATTTGTGAAACGAGGCCAAGAATAATGATGCGCGAATAGGTTTTATAAATGTGGGGTTATTTTTTTCTTTTCCAGCTTATACATCCCAACACCAACTAATAAAATCAGTTTCCTACTTTCGACGACTGTTTCCGTTAACGTTTTATAACTAAACACATGGAACTTTAGCATAAAGTAAGAGTTCTCTGAGCACTATGGCCCAATCTAACTCGATTTTACAAGTGTACGGAGGAGGTATGTACTGAAACACTCAATTGTACGCGTTCCAAGCTTGAATACCCGTGCAATTCCGATACTTTTAGCTGAAACTAACAAATATCATCAAAACAGATGAAGTAGCAGCCATTGTGCTCGATCCAGGCTCACAGTCCACGAGAGCAGGTTACGCCGGTGAAGATACCCCAAGAATAATAACTCCGTCTTTGGCAGGGTTCAATCCAGAAGATCCGGACAAGATGGATGTTGATGAGGATGATGATAACGACAGTAATAACGATAACAAGAGAAGACATCCGTTCAAGAAGAGGTCGAACACATACTACTCGGAGAGCTCGTTGAACTTTCCGAAGCAAAACGCAGAACTCAAACCTATCTTGAAAGACGGGCTTATAGTCGACTGGGACTCTGCTGTGGAACAATGGCAGTGGATATTTGATGATTTAAAAGTTGATTACAGTGAACAGCCGTTATTACTCACAGAACCTGTCTGGAATACGATGGAGAATAGAAAGAAGTCACTGGAAGTGGCTCTAGAACAGTTCCAATTTCCAGGATTTTACTTGGCTGGCTCGCCTACATGTGTGGCTTTTGCCCAAGGGAGACCATCAGCTCTTGTTGTTGATATTGGCCATGATATAATCAGTGTTACCCCTGTGGTGGATGGGATGTGTTTGGCGAAATCTACTTTGAAGACTCACTATGCTGGTCGTTTCATTTCAAAGCAAATGGAGAGTAAGATCCAAGCATTGGGCAAAGATGTTGTTCCTCTATACAAAGTGAAATCAAAAGTTTTAACCAAACAAGATGAGAGTCCAAATTGGGTACCAAAACAGTTCACAAATATTACTAAATCATTTGAAGATTACCAAATAGAGCAAACTTTACACACATTAAAGGAATCCCTTGTTCAAATTCCTCTTGATCCAATCAGTTCAGTTGATGTTACCCCAGAAAATTTAGAGGAATTTTATCCATCAAGCTCATTTGAATTACCAAATGGTGCTACTATTTCAATGAATAAAGAACGATTTGAAATTGGCGATTCTATTTTCGATCCAAGCTCGTATATTGTGGAAGGATTTGAACCAGAATCTGGCGAACCAGAGATTCAATCTAGAAATGATTATGTACCTTTGAAGAGACCATTGAAGAAATCAGCAGAAGATGAACAACAACCTACAAAGAGCTCATCTTCAAAAAAACATAAAAAGGAGATACCTAAGTTTAGAGGTGTTAGTGATTTAGCATCGCATGCGTTATCATTAGTGGATGTTGATATTAGACCACAATTAGCTCATAACATCATTGTCACAGGCGCCACCTCGTTATTACCAGGACTTAATGCAAGATTATACCAAGAATTGACGAATGCACATCCTGGTTTGAAGATAAGGGTTCATTCAAGTGGTAATAGTACCGAAAGAAAATTCCAAAGTTGGATCGGGGGGTCTGTGCTTTCATCTTTAGGTACTTTCCATCAATTGTGGGTAAGTAAGAAGGAGTTAGAAGAAGTTGGTGTAGAAAAATTGTTATCACAAAGATTTAGATGATTGCTTTACTACACGTTTGAAATTAATTTGTTGTCACGTCATAATTGGAAAAGAAAATAAAATCATCAAATTAATAATCAAATTGTAAGATCAAAACGAATCAGCAGGTAATGTCTTATTGTTGATTGCCTCGTCTGTTATATTTAGCATTGCTTGTTGACGATCCACCAAGAAATGAGACTTATTTAAGAATTCTGATCTTGATTCCACAATTTCTGAAGGCTCTTCAATCTCAAATAATTTACTTAAACCTTCAACAGCATCAGACAATGTAGCTTGTACTGATTCAAACAATCCTAAAAATGGAGTACTATCACAATAAAAAGCAAAAGAATATGACCATTTCAAAACTCTTCGAGCTCTTAATAAAATAGTGGCAGATTCTGCCAAAAATTGAGCTTCAATCCATGATATTCCGGAAGCTTCTTGTAAACTTCTCACAGTTTGTTCCACAACGAGACATCTTTTAGCATCTTGCTTTGTAGAAGTTTCGTGGATTGTGAAATGATTGTAATAAAACAAATATCTAGCCAAAGATTTTTTGGCCAATTCAGCTTGAGATTTTTTATTCTCTGTTTCCTTTTTGATTTCATCTGATTGATTTGTGAACCTATTACATTGATAATAAGAACTTCCATGTTGAACCCAATCACCCATACAAATCCAACAAAATTGATAAGCACATTTTTTACAAGTCATATGATTACAGCCACCATTTTTTTCGATGGAAGTATCACATTTGGGACATTGTTTAGTGTTTGACATGATCCATTTAGCAGTTTCAGAATCATCTTTACATTTCGCAACCCATTCTTTTGTGATGGGGCAAGGACAAGGAGAATGATTTTCCAATCCACAATTAAGACAAAATTGATGACCATCTTCACAGGTTGCCACTGGTATTTTATGATGAGCAAGGACATTGGGTATCTCAGAAGGGTTCAATATCTCAACCACAATTTTACAATCTGGAGATGGACACCATTTATACATCTTGTGTCTTTCCACATATTCTCTGATTGAACTTTCAATCAGTTTATCACCAACACCTTTCCCACTGATGGCATCAATGTCTGCACGGTCAAGAGCAACGTCACAGCTTGGGCACTTGATCACTTTCCCCAGTGAGACTTTCTCGTTCACATAACGACTATAACAATCCATACAGAATTCATGTTCACACTTGAGTTTGTAAGACGTCTTCTTATCTTCACAGCAGATAAAACAGGTGAACTCTTCATCATCCGTGTAAGTCCTCACATTCGAAAGTGACTCATTGGCATCAACTCCGGCTTTGGCACGCACACTCTCCGGGTTTTCCATATAGGCATCCATAAGTTTTTCAGTGTTCCACCTATAAAATTGGAGCAGAGTGGTGACAGCGTTCTGGGGGAGCCCCAACACGTCCGTGAGACCATGACTTTGTTGGGACATTTTGGCAGCTAGTTGAGCTGTCGTATGACACGTGATATTCACGGTTGTTTGCTGGAGGGCCTGCTCTGCGTAGGCAGACGAATCATCGCTCTGGGAGCCATCCATGTCGTAAAGTGCTCCATCATCGTCGTCATTGTCTTCGTAGTCGTCGTAGTCCATGGCCTCCTCTTCGTCCATCGAGTAGTCTTCCTGGTCGCTCATGGTTGTATCTCAGGGTTACACAAGGGCTCTACTAAGCAATAACCTCCAGCGTTTGTTGAGGTCTGAGATGAGTTTTAAGCAAGGGAAAAGAGCTAAAATTATAGATAATTATCTCTCCGCTGTCATTTTTTATAAAACACGGTCGCGATGTTTTTTTTTTTTTATTTATTTTTTTTTAAAAGACTACAAGCTACAAGGCCTCCTTTTTGTTGCTCATGTACATATGTAATGTCAGGTCTATAGTCCCTCCAGCCTGTCACTGGCAGCCTTGATTTTCATTCCAATTCTCGTGCTCAGCTCGTAATCATCTGCGTACCCCTGAGCCAATTTGAGCCAGTTTCTTGACTCATCCAGTCCTTCAACCCCGTATTGTTTCCATATGAAGAGAGATTTCTCATACATAGCGCTGGGATACAACCATGGGTTATGTGCGTGGTGCGTCTTAACATATCTGTGTGAAATTCCACCGTTGGTAAACTCCACAGTGTATTTCAAAACTTCTTCGTTCAACATCTCATCTCCCTGCTTGTAATGACCCATTCTTCTCAAGATCAGCGACTCTAAAAACTTGCGAACCATCTTGGAGCTTGTGGATTCTGGGAATTTTGCATGATCTGAAACACCAAAATCTAGCAATTCTTGTGTGAGTGTCAAATCGTTCTCATTCATTCGATTATATCCATTCCAGAAATACATCAATTCACTGGTGGGAGATGTGCCAATAGCGTCAATGATGTCCAGATTGTATTTGCTTGCTGTTGACTGGAACTCATCAATCTTTCTCAACATGTATTTATCAAAAGGTAAACTTCTTCCCTTCTTTTGTTTATTGACTATTGGGGCAGACTCAATCAGTTCTTTGGCCTTTGATCTATAGAAATCCTTTTGTTTCAATTTGGATTCATCCTTGATCAAGCCCAATTGACACATACGGTAGAGTTCCAAGTAACAGCATCCCGCGCAGTAAGTGTATAGGCCTGGGGACCAATCATTAACAACCAAAAGTCTTTCAATATCCTTGATGGCATCTTCATACTTATGTAAAAATATCTCATTATTCATCTTATCGAAAAGTAAGAGCGCCTCAACTTGTTTCATTTCAATATTACGATCAATCGAGTTCATCAGATTTAAAGCCTCTTGTAGTTTACCTCTGGATGAGAGCATTCTAGCTTCTTGTGATAACCATAGGGCAGAGTGTGGAAATAATGCTCTTGCATAAAGTAAAGCGTCTTCTAATTTCTTTCCAGGATGTAAGAGAGTTGGTTTACCAATTCCCTGGAAAGCTTTGGACTGAGTTCTCATAATTTTGAGACTCTTGATCTTCTGTAATGACAAGTCTTGTGGATCTGAGGCTTGATCATTATCATCAGTGTTATCAGGAACATCGAAATCCGCATCAGTGAATTGGAAAGGTCCATCATAAAACACAAGCAAAGCCAGAAGCCCTATACAACCATGAATGTTGCGGCCATTGACAGATTTCCAAATAAGCTTCAACCCATTCTCTTTGTCTCCTTTGAAACCGACAACAGAAAGCACTTTGCCAATGGCTGGAGGAATTAGCGATAACACAAGTTGCAAGATACCAAAGCATAAGTTCGTACCCGATATGATAAACTCATCAATTGTGGTTTCTGACTCCATAAACTCAATTGAGTCAGATTCCTTACAGGTATCTTCACTCCCCAACGACGCTCTCAGTCGTTCAGAGGCTGGTGAGTTGCCAATGTGAGCACCGTTGAGACGGGCTAGTCTCAACGTCTGTACTTTCTCCGAGAGAGAACTAAGCCCGGCATCAGAGAGTTGCTCTTCAGTCAAATTGAACGGAATGTCTGCAAACGTTGATCCACTTGTTTTTGTGTCAAGACTGGCATTGCTCTCATTGCTTGTCTGTGTCTTCATTTTCTTCTTCTTGTTGTCATATTCGGCAATCAAACGGGACACCTCATCAAGTGTTTGATAAGCCTTACGTAGTTTGTACAAGGCCCGAGCGCTCTCAATCATCGACTCGCTCAACAACATCACCAGAGCATTCAAGAGATTCGCCTCTGCATATGTGACCGCATACTCCGTACCTGGTGGGAAGTTTCTCGAGGTGCTCAGTCTGAGTCTCTGAGATTTCGCCCTCTCGGTACTTGAAAGCGACTCTGCTCGTGAAAGAATCTCTCCAGCTCGCTTCATCACCTCGGGCTCAAACCCCAGCGTTGCCTCCAGGAACCGGATCACTCCACTCGCCATCGTCTTGATCGCAGAGTTAGGATCATCTTGGATCAGATGCAATCCTTCCTCTGTACGGTCGTCCAGCAGAAAGTCCATCGCCTGGAGAGACACCTCAAAGTCGTGTGCCTGCTGGAGTACCAGAGGGGCAGCATCTCCCTGCTTAACACCTCCCGTACCGCTGTTGTTACCGCTATCTCTGCGTAGTCCAAGAGCTCTAAGCATTGTTTATCACTCTCAACAGATAGGGAGAAAAAAAAGATACTAATCAATGATCAAAGTAGCAAAGTAAACTATGTAATGATAAGAAATAAAATAATCAGTTTTGCTACCATCATCACTCAGTATTAAATATTTTGACGTAAACTGACAGCCCCTATTCTCGAATTTCTCTCAGCGCGAAATCCAAATCCTCCGCCTAAAATTAAGCGGAGACAAGCAATTTTACACCGGGAAGCTCGGCTCAGCTCAACTACTACAATCAATTTCATCATCATCATTAAAAAAAATCATTACATTTATATCATTTCTATTAGATCTATTTGCCCTTTTTCTTCCCACGTAAGACAACATTGACGCCAAGCGGACTCACACTCTGCCACACAGCCTCGTCAACTTGCTTTGGTAGTTTACGCCCGTACAGACACTGATCAACTAACCACATTCCAACAATAAAACTAGTTTTATCCAAAGTTCCATCTTTCCTTGTGTCGACTAATTCCCAAATCTGACGTAAAGTGTCAGGATTCAATCGACTCCGTGCCCATAGCTGCCTCACAACAAGATTCAGCATCAAATTGGATTCCATAGCACCTATAGGCACAGCAGTATTGCTATTAGTACCATTTGTAGATAACACCGATGCCTTGAGTGCCGTATTGATTTGACCTGGAACTTCATAACTTTGATTTAAACTTGTTGGATCTACCTTGTCCATATAAAGTCCCCTATTTGAGACCCATAAACCTTCATATCGTTTCCGTTCTTGTTCAGTGATGTAAGCGAAATCAGTATGATGTTTCCATGGTTTATCTTCATTGAAATTATCCTTCTTTTCTTTCCTCATTGTTGTTTTCAATTGAACAGGCTTGATACTAGATGAAGAAACACTATGTTGTGGTTGATAAGATTTACCTTCATCTAATTCATGACGATTTTTTTTGGAACTTGTTGATGAGGATCCATACCCTGCATTCTTCAACCCTTTTTTAATAATGCTTTTAGCACCTTTCCGTAATCCACGATGGTGATGATGATGATGATGATGATGATGTTGTTTATTCCGTGTTGCATCATAGTCACTATTAGAACTTAAAGGATACTGTGGTAATTCTTCATCATCGGAAAATCTATCAATGTCGTATCTTGATGAAATTTGTGAAGGAACTTCACTCTCTAAGAACTCATTACTAGACGGAGGTTTCCTTCTACCAGGTGATGAAGGTCTTCTGATTGTAGCCGGCTTGCTCAGATATAGGTTTATATCACTTGTTGAGCCTGCTAACGGAGGCGAATCTGGTGGCGGTGGTTTTCTGTGTAGATTGGATGATGATCTAGAAAGCATTGTAGGTTTCGAAAATGAAGCATCAATTTGTGGCTCATTCGAAGGTGGAGTCACAGTTATATCTCCCATAGGCATATTGTCAATTGTCAGTTTATTATTAGACCCATTATATTTTTCATGGATGGTTGGAGGGATTTCATAAGGTTCATGATCGGATTCATCAAATGAGAGGTTATAATCAGAATCCGAAAACATTGGAGGTTGAAGCCCATTGACATCCAAGCTTTGACTACTGTTGTTGTTGTTTGCAGAAAGTCTTGGCAATAGATCAATGGAATTCGTAGAAGATAATGCAGAGTATGATGGACTTGAAGGATAGACACCAGAATGTTGTTGCTGTTGGTTGTTATGTTGTGGGTAACCTCGTGGAGGGGATACACTTGGTGGTGGGGGAGGGGCCAGAAATTCAGAGGACAATGCCGCAATTGATTTGGCAGCAATACTGGCAGCCATACTAGCAGCGGCATTGGCTGTGGTACTTGAATCCTTTGAACCCATGCGACTGCGACTTGGTGGGAATTCTGCATCACTCAATGAAAGACGTCCTACACTGAGGTCAGAAGAGTTGTTATTCCTGATCGTGAGTGGATGCTGCTGCTGTTGTTGTTGTTGCTGGTGCACTTGTTGATGATATGCCACTGCTGCCGCTGCTGCTTCCCCTTCTGTCGATGTTGTGGTTGTCGTTGTTGTTGCTGTAGGGGTAACACAGGTGTTGGCGCTGTTGCTGCTGTTTATAGGAGGATGTGTGTTTATAGTGGGGATACCACGCTGAGGTTGAGGTTGTCGCAGGGCCTTTGACTTTGTAGCGGTCTTAGCAGCGCGTTGTCTATGGCTGGCATTGTTGTTGTTGGTGGTGATATTGTTGCTGTTGGTATTATTGCCGTTGGAAGCCTGTGATGAGTTTTTAAAAGTGAGAGAAGCGGCCTTGAGAGCGAGCTGCGAGGCAGATGGCGCAGCAGGGTCCTCGTTGTTAGTCGAAGGGAGCCCCGTTGGGTTCTTCGAGGGCAGAATGGGCACCTGGTGATGCTTCCTTTTGAGAAACCCCATAGTCGCAGTGCTGTCTTGGCTTGATGTTGTTAGTAGCGTTGATATATGTTGAGAGGTTTTGATGTTTTGACGTTTTTTGGGAAATGGCATGCAAACAATAATAGCGTGCGCCCCCTACCAAAATGTCAATATTGGATACTGTATATTATTTCTGTTAGGGTACACAATTAGGTGCTTTTTAAGGGCATCACGTTAGAGCTGAACTCGCCAACGTAATTCCCCGGAGCGTAGTACTGGCATACGGTGTACTGTCCATAGTAGTCTCCGCAGTCGAGCACACCACACCCAACCAGCGACGTGTTCTTCCACACAACTTGAGTGAAATGGCCAGTGCTCTCACTGAATCCCGGATCGTTGTAGTTGTATTCGCTCACTTCAGCGTACCAGGCCTCCACAGCAGCAGTGGTGTTGTATCCAAGAGCTAGATTCTCCCCATACAGAGCATTGTGAGAGTGCACGAGTGTCCCGTTGCAGTTGTACTCATTCGCATACTCCTGCGCACTTTGCGCCACGCTGTCATCCCAACTCAATTCAGGGGTTGCACTATGAAGGGCCCGTTTGGAATTGTGCACGGAGAGCGCGTCCAATGCTAACGAGCTGAGTATGGTGGTAGTGAGAATAGTAGAGGTCAGTGTCGTCGTCGGCTCTGCTGTGGAAGTTGTCCATTGTGTCACTGTTTTTGTGCTTCGCTCAGTCTCGTAGTTTGTCACTGTATGGATATTGGTCTTCGTCACTAAAACAAGGGCAAACGCAGTTCTTCCTCCAATGGAAAGCACTAAAAGTAGTAGGTAAAGGTAGTTCATATAGGTAATAATATAGCAGTCATCACCGTTTTCTCACCCATGTCGAACCCCTACCGATGACCTATATATATACATTTCTTCATGACATCTCACCTTCGCTTCACATGTGCCACATCTGGGAAAACTAAAAACTAACATGAAACAAACAGAAAACACCGATAGAAAATATTCGAAAATGAACAAAATGCAAGACTTACACATACTAAAATTTACACTCTTTGTACAAACAGTATAAGATATTGAACCCAAACATATATAAAACCTAATAAAAACAACGGAAAGGTAATGGAATGAAAAAATAACTGGAATTCAACTCCAATGAATGAAATCTCATCATCGAAGAGTCGAGAACAGTAAATGACGAAAGTTATAAAATGTGAAGAATTCTTCTTTTGTTTTGTTTAAAGCTCGATAGAAACATAATAGCATAAAAGATCTTTCAAAAAAATTCTGTTCTCTAATTTGTTTTTCTTAATTTTAAACAGAAACGTTATCAGCGTATTCACCAGCAACGTTACCAGCTGGGTTGTAAGAACAGATGGTATATTGACCCCAGTAAGAACCACATTGGACAGCAGCACAACCTAGTTCAGTAGTAGATTTCCAGACAACTTGAGTGAAATGGGAGGCAGTTGGGTTAGAGGAATCGTACTCAGAAATTTCATCATACCAAGCATCAACAACACCAGTGGTGGTATATCCAAGACCCAAGTTTTCACCGTACTCACCACCAGAGTGAGTTAAGGTACCAGAACAGTCATATTCATCAGCATAAGCTTGAGCGTAGGCTTCTAAAGTAGAAGACCAAGTCAAATCATCAGCACCGTTCAAAGCACGCTTTTCATTATGCGCATTCAAGATTTCAGTAGCAAAATCAGATGAAGATGATGAGGCAGTAGCAGTGGCAGAGGTAGAAGTAGTGGTGGTGTCATCCTTAGTAGAAGAAGAAGTGGTGGTGGTAGCCGCTTCAGTAGTGGAAGTTTCCTCTTCAGAAGTGGTGGTTGGAGTTAAAGTGGTGGTGTCTTTGGAAGTGGTTGGAGTGGAGGTAGTAGCAGTAGATTCTGGTTCTTCATAAGTGGAAGAAGCAGCAGAAGAAGCTGAAACAATAGAGTGTGAAAGGGAAGCAGTAGGAACACTTTCAGTTTGGGTGTAAGTGGTCGTGAAAGTCTTGGTGGAGTCACCAGACACCTGGATCAATTCAGAGACGATTACTTCATAGACGGCACCAACTTGAGGAGCGTGGGAAGCAGAAGCTTGTGCAGAACTTGTAACAGCTGAGGCGGTAACGTAAACAACGTTGGTTTCAGTGACAACAGCTGGAGCAGCAAGGGCAGAGCCGGCAAGAGCCAAAATGGTGGAGTATTTCATTGTTGAAGATAGTAAAGAGAGTGTGGGATAACAGTCAATAGATTTGGTAGATTTCACTTAGTTTCGAAAGAAAGTAATATTCTGGTAAACACGTTTTGTTAAAGGGAATGTGTTGGGAAAACGCGTACAAGAATGAGAGATCTCGGTATTTGAGTCAAAAAGAGTGGACAGTGAAATTTGGGACTGTTAGTCTTTGAAGGAAGGACTGTGTGAAGGCTTCTTGCTTTGCTGAAGGAAAGAAAATGAGGGTTTTCAAGCTTGGGAAGAAAAGAAAAGGAAGGCACAAATTTGGCCGGTTTGTTGATGTTTGATGGAACAGGCGTGGTTTTATATGGGAGAGTGTGCCTGCGGACAAAAAATCTCGACACACATCTTGGCTGCAGAGTTATGCGTTTTCTGTTGCATAGCTACGCATGTCAAGCGTGTGTTTTTTTTTTCTCTTTCAATTTTCATTTTTGCACGCCGGCTTTTGCGCAATTTGGCGGTGTTTTCAATTTACCAGTTCGGGAATTGTTATAGGTTTGCAAAATGCTGTATAACTTCAGCTTGCAAGAGAAGCAGTAGTGGTAGTAGTAGGCTGTCAAAAATTCACTATGACCGTAGCAATAAAGACTTTTCTATTTCGTATTTGAAGATCTGTGATTAAGGGGTTTCAAAAAGTGAGTAGAAACCTATGTAGCTAGATCACCCTCAAAGTTTCGAACCGCATGATACATTCATTTGTGCTACTGAATATCGAAATTCTAGCCTATACATTCAAGATCCAATGAACTTCTGGTTTCCTCAATTCGTAACTAACGATGCACTCCATCTTGTCAAAATGCGCTTCTGGAGGTTCTATAGGTCTAGAATTAATTAGGCATTATCGGTTTAGTACACCGGCCAAGACAGGATGGGCAAAAAAATAATTATCTTTGTTGTATTCGGAAACAGACTTGTCAAACGAATTAGTATGGAAAGTTTAACCTTCGAGACACTTGTACAAAGAATTTACACTTTCAACCCACAGATCCATGACATCCGAATCATTTGATGGAGCCAATGGTACCAGGATTACAGCCTTGACCTTGATCATAACTACCCCAGCCGTCCGTGGACCGTAGCCCCTAATTTCAATATGCAAATAATTTAAACCCAATTCACTCATGAATCTTAAATTGGGACTAGACACCCTTCAAATAAACGGCTTTCTGCTACTACTCTGGTGGCTATTTCTTTGATAAAATCTACAAGTAGGATCTCGTGGTTCGATCTCAGAGTGCTTTGATGTTGATTCATGCTGCTTTGTGTGGTGCAGGAACCTTAGATCTCGCACCGTTCGAGAGCACGTTTACCATCTTGGATGGGATTTCCTGTACTTGATCTTATGCGCTGACCTCTTTACGATATCATCAGAAGTTCTTGCTAGTGTATAAACACCTCATCAATCACTTGCATGAGAGTTTGTTATAAGTTATGTATAGACTGAGAAATTTTTTAGGGTGTACGTCTTAATAGAAAGCATTAAAACTAGTTCAAACCAATCAGACAAGTCTTAATGGTATAGTGGTATGGGAAACTTGTAGTCTAGAGTTTGGACTACGCTCAACTAGCCCATACAACCTTGGAAAGCCCTCCCCCGATAGAGGTCAATTTCTTATGGGTGTTTCGGTCAGTTGCAACCCCAATTTATCATGTTTACGGTTTCTAACAAGTCAATTCGAATTAACCTGAAATTCATACGCCTTTTATATCGACAAATCACCGCTGCGGCAAAGCTCACTACTGCTTCCATGATTATTTGCCTAATTCTTTCTACCGACCGTCTACTTCATCATCTTCCTGTCATATTCATTTCTGAGGCACCATGATTTTGTTTTTTTGCGCAATTTCCGACCGATGCGGAGAGACGCGCAAAAGTTCAGCGAGCCGCAAGTCGCGACATTTTTTGCCGTAAAAAACGCGCTTCAGCCCTTGAATTTCGCTTAATTTTCGTTCTCATAACGTCATCAAAAGATTTGGCGGTTTCTTTTTTTTTTTTTCCTTTCGCAAAAATTGATTCTCGATAAGATCTCTCATCTCTGGCTCTTTAGCCCAAAACGGTTAATTGTAAACACGATCAACTTGAAGATCTCCGACGTTTACCTGACTCTTGCTACCAGATACGAACTTGTGCAATTTTGCATGCAAGGAAGCATCTCAAGCTGAAGCTGTCTCGCTTATCCTGCTGAAGTGTAAACAGCCAGCATTTCATCTTTGCATTCTCATCTGTAGTTTGTAGTTTGACACATTCTAGTTTGAAGACAAAGGAACGTACCTCAAAGGCCGAGACGAGAATTCAAGGTCGAAACTGCACGCCATCTGGGAATGAAATGCTGGGGAGAAGAGAAATTAGAAGGCTCAGCTTATGAGATCATACTGTAGCGAAGAGCTTCAACCATTGTCTAGACTTTCAATAGAGGGTGTACAGAAGCCTTTGTCCTACATGAGAATGTCTAGTTAGCTAACTGTGGGTTTGGTTGTGTAAGCCCGGTATGCTCTTGACTGCTATGATGAATGAGCATCAACTACCGTTACTCTCAAAAATGGTACATCTATTGTTAAGGCTATGAAAGGTGGTTTGCAAACAGGTTGTCTCCCAAAAACAACCCCTGAAATTCTGAGACATTTATTTTGTTGGACCTTCACCAACTTCAAAAGTTTTTATATAATCAATTCCATCAACACATTCGGCCACAGTCATCTGATCAGAACCAATCACATCATTGATCTTGATACCTACGTTCACGGTGGCAATGGCCCCATCATGCTCCAAGATCAATCCACTTGGATTCGAGTCTTTGGCTATCCATCGATTGACATCATTGATGATTTCTTCCTCAGTTCTCTCATTTGAAAGTAATTGCCAATCAAAAGTATCATATTCCCATAGAGCTGCTTGAAGTCCAAACAATCTCATGATGTGTCTAACTCTATTATCAATCCCACCATAAGGAGGTCTAAACCACTTTGGTAAATGGTTCCCAGTGGCATTCATAGCCCAGATTGACCACTCGATTTGTGCTATAATCTCTTCATTACTCAAAGAAGGTAAGAATTTATGAGACCAAGTATGTGAACCCAAAAGATGGCCCCTTTTCTTGACATCCCTATAAATCTCAGGATATCTAACAATGTTGACTCCCAAGTTGAAGAAAGTCGATTTGTGCTTCAAATGATTTAATAATTTGGGAGTAGCAGGTGAAGGACCATCATCAAAAGTTTGAGATAATTTGGGACACGTATAAGCATCATCTGGCTCAACACACTTGAAACAATCAAAAGAACAACTATCTCTGGTACCGGGACAGATCCCCTGTTGATATGGAGGTATATCTGGGATTTGCGATAAGTCAATAAAATCCAATGGTATATAAGGAGGATCTAAACCGGGCCATTCGCTCATCAAAGTGAAGTCGTGTAACCAATCAGGGAATGGCTCAGCAGCTTGTAGGTTTGGATCAAACCCAACAGGAGTAGCCATTGTCACCTCAATATTATCAGCATTATTAATATGTTTACCTCGGTCCTTCTGGCCAGGGGATCTCTTGGTGAAATCAGGGATGACCTGATCATAATTCGGTGCAAATGTATCTAAAGTATTGTGAGAAGTCTTTGTGATTCTTCTGGAGGGGATCAAATTGGACTGAAGCCTATGGCTAGACAGTGGAATCCGGGCTGCAGAGACAACCTGTAGGATGAGACCCGTGGAAACAAATGATGAGGCCAAAAGTGTTGATAACTGAACCATTTTAGAGTCGACAAGAGATTGCACAGAATCAAATAAACAGCAAAATGCAATTAATCAAAAAAAGAGCACACTGTAGTCTCCAAACTCACTTCAATCACGAAACATTCACTCTTTGCAAAAACAAATTTGAATGTTGGTGTTGGTTTTGTGTCATGGGTCGTCATTACCGAAAATAAGTAAGGGAAGACATGGCTCTTTCGCACAAAACCGGAACATGGAAAAGGCTACTACAATTAGATTTCACGTACTTTGCCCTATGAGGCAGACATGTATTGAAAAAGGCAATCTCTTTTCGAACCATCCCTGGGTAAGTTTTTGACCGAGATGAACATTGGGCTCACTTTTGTATATTTCAAGCCTGTAATAAATAATAAATAACGATAATTATCACATAAATCCAAAACAGATACACACACAATTATCTTTGTAACTGAACATTCGATCTGTTTGTAGGACTCAGGTTGTTGACTTTTTCAGCTTTAGAAGATGAACGAGGTCTTGATCCATATTGAGGTTCAGAAAACGAATATTGTTGCTCTTGATCAGCCAGCTGTTTCGAAGAGCTTTTAGGATCCTGACCCAAATCATAGTTCACATTACTTGCACTTGAATCTCTTCTATGTGCTCTCGGCCCCAAACTGGACTGCGATTGAGAGCGAGAACTCGATTGGGAACGAGACGAGGAGTTAGTTAATTGATTTATGGTCTGCAGCAATGCTCTATTATCATCTTTCAACTGTTGAATTTCCCTCATCAATTTCAAAACAATGGCATCTTGTTCTCTCTCCATCAGATCAAACACCTCTGCAGTGCTTGGTTTCCTTGAAGTTTGTTCACTGTGACGTCTCAGGCTTGCTGAACTTGCTGCAGGTTCAAGACCAGAAGAGAAACTGCTCCTTGGAGAGCTCTTACTGGATGATACAGGCACAGTGGAGCTCAGCATTGCAATTCTAGTATTAGATCCAGTTGAAGGTGCATTAATACTAGCGTAGTTCCCACCACTACCTGTTGTGCTTGCGTAGGGCATTCCCAGGCTTGAAGAAAAGTCCGTCGAGTCACCAACACTGGTATACGAGCTTCTTCTTTGTGCGGCAACAGATTTCTGGGAGTTGGAAGAGTTTGCAGCCCCCTGATGACGATGGTGATGAGCAGCAGGGGTACGTAGACTCTGAGTTGGGGCAGCCTGTGCCCTTATTGGAGACCTGGAGAGGGACGATGACTGGGTTGAAAGAGCAGCTCTCGATCTCCCAGTTCTGATGCTTGAGCTGGAGAGCGAGCGCTCGTGCTGGATGCGGATCTGCGGGCTTGTAAGCGATGACGATCCTGTGGTTGTGCTGGTGGTGGATGATGGTGATGCCATTGGATCAATAGCAGAAGCAGGCTCGACAAACATGGCACTGGTGCCATTATTTGCGGAGATTTGAGTGTCAGACAACTCAGAAAGAGGTGATGTAGCTGCGCTATTGGATGTGGATTCCTCTGTGCTTGGAATATCGCTGTCTATTCTCACCGCATCGAGCTTGTTTGATGTTTCGTTGACGGACATTGTGTATGTGTTAGCGGTGGTAGTGGTAGTGCGATTGAGAGCCTGAAAAGAGGAATTGGCCTGATCTTATGACGTGAAGGGATATAAGAAATAAGTCAACCACACCAAATCAATGCCAAACAGAATTGAAAACAACACGTCAAAAGGAATCAAGTATAATTTCTGTCGCCATCAAATATTGCGCAAAGTTGACAGCCCCCATCCGAACACCACCAAACATAGATTCTTATCGTCGTGCATAATCTGCTCCCCCTTTTTTTTTTTGCTTTCTCAACGGGCGATCTTTATTGTTATGTACTTCTCTTGAAAAGTTCTAGAATTCTACTGACTGCTTATATGTAATGTTATTCGATTATGTGATTATTTATATGATCGTATTCACTTTAGCGCTAGCAGAAATCTCTTCTCATCTGCTCGATTGAGTTGCAGTAGCATCGAAATGACGGGCAAAAGCTGCTGACGCTGCTCCTTATGTTCCAGGAATCCGAGAAGAACATTCTTAATATATGCAATCTTCTCCATATTTCCATCACCATTGTCATTACTGTGCTGCACAGCTGTAGCGGAAACTGTATCAAGAGTATTCATGTTGGAAACAATTGAATTGGATCTTGTAGAGACGGGAGACGCCATCGGAGAAGCAGAGTTTGATGATTTCTGTTTTTGGTCTTTCAACTGATTGGAGACAGTTTTGAAATTCTTGGACAAACGATCAATCTTGGAACTTAATTCCTCATTTAACTTTTTCAATACATTGTTCAAATTTTCATATTCACGAACTTTCTTCTCAGATGTATTGAGCGAATCTTTCAGCTTGTCAATAATAGAGGACAGCTCATCAGAATTTGTACTTGACGACCTCTTCTCTTTATCCAATTTCCCCTTTGCTTCTTTCAACTCAGCTATCTCTCTCAATAAATCATTTTTTTTGGATTGCCATTCATCAACAACTTTTTCCAGTTCTTGATTTTTCAAACGAATATCATCATATTCTCTTTGCTTTTTTGCTAATGTCATTGAACTATCAGATTGAATTCTATCTTTTTCCTCCATTACAGATTTCAGCTTAGATTTCAATTCATCAACTTTTGAATCTTGATCTTGTTCTTTATCAATCAATAACCTTCTGATCGTACCTGCTTCCCTTGTTCTTTCTTGTAACATTGTACGGCTTTCACTTAGCTCTTGCTCCAAATCATCAGCCCTATTACGTGCCTCTTTGTATAACAGACTCAACTCTTCACACTGCTTCTTAATAGTTTCGACTTCTTCATTGGATGTGGATTTCAAATCTTGTAATCCTTCATACTTATTCTGCAAAATCTCCTTCTCATCGTGTAATCTTTTGGCTTCATCCACAGATGCATTGTACTTCTTAGTTAATTCCGAAACTTCCTCAGAAAGCTTAGCCTTCTCTCTTGAAATCCTTGAAGCTTGATCATTCAGTGAGTTTGTCTTGATATTCAGTTCTCTATTGAAACCTTTCAGCTTAGCAACTTCCTCTAATAATTGAGTTTTCAAAACTTCATAGTCCTTGACTTGCTTTTCAAAATAAGTGATCGTTTTCTCTCTATGATTCAAATTAGTTTGAACAGCATATAACTCTTTTGTCAAATTAGCTTCATTTTTCTTAAGTTTCTGGAATTCAAGAAGTTCTTGTTCAAGTTTTTGCTTCTCCTTCGTGAAAGTATCATTGGATAATTTCATGTTATCAAGTTCCTTCTCCAGAGTAGATTTTGCTCTGTTTATTGATTTAATCTCATTAGATTGCTTCTGAGATTCCTCCCGGGCTTCTTTGAGCGAATTTTCAAGATCATTTGTATGAACCCTTAGCTCATTGATTTCAGAATTTTTCGCTCTGAAAGCTTCTGCGAGTTTAGCTTCAGATTGAGTTACAGTCACGAGTTTTTTCTTGATTATTTCCAGCTCATTTGTTAAAGAGCTTATCTTATTATCCAACTCTTTTTTATTCTCCTGTAAAGCAGCTGAAAGTTTTGACTTCTCATTTTTATCCTTCTCATATTCAGTAACAGCATCGGAATGTTGGCTCCTTAGGATATCTAGCTCTAGCTTTTGGTCTTTGATCGTTTTTTCCAATCCCAGAATAGTCTCCGCAGATGAAGAAGTGGACTTCAATTCCTTCAATTCCTCCCTGGCTGTAACCAGATCATCGCCAACATCTCTCAACATATCCCTAAGATTAGAAATTTCTTCATCTTTGACCTTTAGTGCTGTGGACTGAGCAGTTTGTAGTTCTACATGGGAAACTGTTAGCTCGTCAAAATCTTTTTGCAGCTTAGAATGTTGAATCTTGATACCATTCAAGTCGGTCAGAGCATCCTCTTGCTGAGGGTCTTTGATCGGTTCTTCAGGTTGTATCTGTTCAGAGTCCTTTGTTGGCTGATCACTGTTGAAAATTGCATTGCTATTTCCATTTTTGCCCTTCTTCTTCTTCTTTTTGTTCTTCTTAGCGCTGGTTGAAGTATCGGCCTGAGAGCTTGGAATGGGGTTTGCCGTCTCTTCAACGGCGACCGGAGCGGTGCTTTCCTGTAAAGAATTCACCTGGTCTTCTAATTCATCAATCTTCTTTTGCTTAATGGAAATATCCTCTTCTAGACTTCTCACCTTATCACTAACGCCTTGTTCTTCGGTCTCCAAAGGGTGTTGTTTCTTCAATTCCGATAGCTCCTTAGATAAACTGTCAACTTCGTTTTTATGCTCAACTTTCGTCTTTTCGGTACCCCTAGATAACTCATCAAACAGTCCCTGCGTAGATTCAAGCTTCGTCTCAAGAGATACTACTTTGTCCTTCAAGTCATCCCTCTCAGTCTTCAATATTCCCAGTTCCGAATCCAAAGATTCGATCTTAATTTTGGCAGAATTTAGCTCCTCAACAAGTTCGTCATTACTTTCTTCAGACTCTTTAGCACCTTCTCCTTTATTTGTCTCTTGCTTGCCATTCTCCAGCTGGACCTTGAGCTTGGTAATCTCGTCCTGAAGACTCGTCACCTCCTTATCGTGCTTTTCGTTGGCCTCTTTCGTGACTCGTCTCAGCTCATCGCTGAGCATCGTGTTCTTAGCATTCAAGCTGTGAAGAAACTCTGCGAGCTGCTCCCCTTCACCAATACTGGAACAAGGCGTGTTCTCCTGGAGTATCTTCTCGAATTGGACAACCTGAGCATTACGAGCCTTCTCATTCTTGTACGCCTCCAACAGACTTGGGTACTTCTGCTCGTACTTGTCAAATTTACGGAGCTTCGCTTGGATCTCCAGTGGCAGATGCTGAGCTTCCCCACCACCGCTGCTGCTGCCAGTCTCATTGTCTTCGGTGGGATCCTCCTCCTTGCTGCCATCGATGCTGTGCTCGTCGCTGGTGCTCGTGGACTTTCGCGGCGAGTTGATCTCTTCGGTGATGTTCTTGCCAATCTGCGAGAGCCTGGAAAGCATTGTCTCTTACAAGCGGTCCCTCTTCTCCTTGGTTGACAGTCACGAGATCGCCTCTTGATGGTTTGGATGAATTGTAAACAAACAAACAAATCTAGGTGATTTCGCTTTTAGTGAAACCAGCTCGCCCTTTGCTGCCTCTAACAACTTATATTAGATAAGCAACTGTTTCATATTGGCAGAACTATTACGCTGTTAACATACATACATATATCTTAACAAGCAAAATCAACCTAAAGCTCATATTTTGATACGGTTCAAATCAATTTGTTGATAGTGTATATATTAATCATCTTATTTTCTTCTTTTGTCAATTCATACTTATAAACAAAAACAAACTTTTCTCTCCACTTTCCAATTATTAGAGTTCTTTATAATAGTACAAACGTCAATCAATAACCAGCAGCTGTGTTGAAACTATTGGAAGAAACGAAAGCTGGGAGGACAGATCTTGATGGCTTCTTGGTTGAAGTTAATGTAGCAGTGCTCGATACACTATTTTTCTGATTTTTTTGTAATTGCTGGGCCATTCTAATTCTTGGTTCAATCACTAAAGACTTGTCATATTGTTCATCGACATTCATCACTTGAGATAATTTAGCCGCAATGAAATCTTGAACGTCATTGTTTTTCTTCAAGTTAAACTTCAAATTTTGATATCTGGAAATTTCTCTCAAGATTTCCACAGTTTTAGAACGTTTAGCAAAATTGACCAACTTTGAATCCCCATGTAAATGATCTGGGTTACCGTTTGTAGTAAATGTCAAGTCAGACAGAAAAACACCCAAGAAGGGAACACAAGGCTTATCACTGATGAATCTCAGATGTTCTCTATATTCACTGAAATTTCTCGAGGAATTCATCAAATCATTCAATTTGTTCATAGTGACTAACGTGGATTGAGGAATCAGTTTCCAAGTTTTCTTCAAACGATGAATAGGCGATGAATATAAAGCAGATATAATTGCAGTCATCGATGAGAAATTGTTTAAATCTCTGCATGTTTCAGCAACAGTGACAAAGTATTTGATAACATTGACACGTTTTTTAGTATCAGAGGCATTAACAATTGAAGTGGAGACAAAATTAGTCAAATCGTTTGAGCTTGAAATAAAGTTTTGCAAATTCTTGAATCCACCTAATGAGCCATATTTATTGTTCCAACTTTTATCCAGACATTCGATTTGTTTGATCAAATTATAAGATTTTGATTCTTTTATAGTTAGCTGATTGGCAAATTCCAAAGGATCAATATCCAATAATTTTAACTTTTTAGATTTATTTGAATGACTTATTTCTCTTTCCATAACTGGTTGTTGTTCATCACTATTTTCTATGACCTTTTTGTTAAATTCTCTTGATAGTTGTTCCGATCCTGGAAACTTTTGTTCTAATAATACTTCAATGAAAGATCCCCAAACTTTTGGAAGTCTTGGCTCAATATAAGCAGGTGTCCAATATTTGATGAGCAAAGATTTCATGATATTCACTACTCTCAGTTTGATTGGATACGATTTTTTCTCCACCCAATCCGTATACTCTTCGTATGATAGATTTTCTGGAGGTGGGATATTGAATCTTTTGATCAACATTTCAATCAGAGTAGTAGTTTTCATCATACTTCTGAAAGTGGTCAGGAATGTAACGTTGAATGACGCATCCAATAAATCATGATGAGTTAATCTTTGAATCAAAGCCTCTCTTGTTCCACCTTTAACAGTATCGTTATTTGTGAAAATCAGATTGTATTCTTCAGACTCCAAATACCAAGGAAGGTCTTTCTGTTGATGTCTACCTGTAGAGCTTGCAGGAAGGGCATACTCATCAGCAGTCATTGTACTATCTTCTCTTTCGCCAGAGATCAGATCATAAGCAAAATCATCATTGAGAATTCTTGTAGCATAATTCAGATAGGCTTCTCTTTCTGATATCAATTGAGCCACCAGGGCCAAAGAGACTTCTAAAGAACTCAATGCCTTAGTAATAGCCAAGACAAGGATTTTATCATTATCAACATTGATACTATCTTGATTTTCAACATCCAGTTTTTGTAAATCTATCTCCAATTGCTTTGCAGTTTTTTCAGGTTCCACATTTGCAAATTTGTTTGCAGAATCTAATTGATCTTCTCTAATAGACCTGAACACGGTTGGATCATCCAAAGTGATACTTTGAGATTCCATGATGATTGTAACAAATATATCACGAATCTCTTGTTTTGATTCGAAAAATTCAGTTAAGATTGGATAAATGATTTTTGTTGGATCAAACTCCCCAACAACAGTGGAGTTTCTTCTCTTATTCAGAAAAACGGAGAAATCCAGACCTTCCAAAATATCAATGAACTTCGTGGAAAATGGTAAAGACTTATGAATCTTGGAGACAATCTCCACATTTCTTGCCTGGGATGGTTCTCTTTCTTGAACTATAGTGAGCACATTCTCGAGCACCACTCTCAATTGTTCTTTTCTATTTTCCAAGATATCGTAAGTTTCCCTGTTTAACAATGTTTTCATAGCTCTTTTGTGATGTAAAGATTTCACAACTTCCTTCCCAGCAAACGGATCTTTAGGTTCTGGAACAAAGGGGTTTCTCCAGTTACCACCAGAAAAATAATCTGAAAGAAATCTTGGATAAATCTGTGGAAGATAGTACTGGTCATTGAACTGATGAGATGAGATCTGCATAAACACTTTAACACAGGATATGGCACTCTTTTTTAGATTGTCAATTTCAGTTTCAATTTGCTGTAAGTAGTTAGCCTTGGACGACTCCTGGAAGTTGAACGAGGAGTTTGCAGATGAAGAGTCCATCGGAGGAGCTCCTGTAGAATCATTACCCACGTTGATGGTCTCCTGGGTGCTTGTGCTGAAATTGCGTTCCTGGGAGAACTCAGTGAGGTATAAGTTCCCATTGATCCCCACTTGAGCAATTGAAGAGGCAATTTTTTTCAATCTGCGTTGCACTCTGTTCTGATATCCAGAGTCTTGAAGATCGTGCTGAGCAAGTCTTGCAGAGAGATGGATCAAAGTCCCCAGTCTTGAGGCGATGTTGAAGTATGTGTGGAAGAGGATACCTACCTTCTTATGGAGCGCATCCATCGTGAGTGATAGAAAGTAGATGAAGGCATCCCTGAGAGCGGGCCACGTCAAGATATCGGTAGGGTCGTAATAAAACAATCCAGGGAGACAGTACAAAGAGGTGTTCCATGGATGGACAGTAGTGGTGGAGGCAGAGTGCAATGATGATCTCGAGCGCGTGGCACTTGACTTTCTCTCGTAGTCTGCCACAGTGGAAGGTCTGTTCTTGAGACTGAGGTTGACGCTGTTGTTGTTGTTGTTGTTGCTGTTGCTGCTGCTGCCGTTGTTATTGTTGTTGCTGCTGCCCGTAATGCTGTTCTCTCTTGCTGGTATGTGGAGGGTGGAGCTCTCGTCCACCTCAGGGGTCTCAATGAAGGGTAGCTCGCGGCAGTAGATGTTGAGCTCGGCATTGTAGTAAACAATGGTTCCCTCTGCAGTACTCTGTGGGATCCAAATTGGCACGTTAGATGAGCCTGTGGAGTTGAAAATAGCCTCGGCCTCCTGAGCGGTGACAATGCTGAGTCTGTCGATGCTCACCGGTGCCTGTGCGAGCAGAGGGTCCACAACAGAGCTCGATTGAGTCTTTGTCTGCTGCTGCTGCTGCTGCTGTTGTTGTTGTTGTTGTTGTTGTTGTTGACCATCAGACTGGTCAGAACTTGCGAAACTCACAGAACTGTTCTTGCGCTGGCGGTCATTGTCACCGTTACCGCCACTCAGGTTCTGTCTTAGCAGCGATGACAGGTTCTGCGACTGTGGCTTAGCACTGAGCTCCACAGCACTGGAAGACGACGACCCTGCTGTTATAGCACCACCGGCAAGTCCACGACTTTTGCAATGCGTACTCGGGAACCACCCTCTATAAGCGGTGCTTTCGCTGAAAACAACACCATCGTACCAGCCGCTCTCTGTTTTGTTCAACACATACACACTGTCACCCAAGAATAGGTCCAGTACGTTTGGCCGCCCACTGCGGTACTCGTGGAGGACCGTCATCACATCGATTGGCTTCGTATTAGGGGTGTCATCAATCTCAGCTGGCATTTTTTCCGAAAATGGTGGTGATACCAGGTTGTTTATGAATCAATTGGGTATGTGAAGGATTTTCAAGGGCCAATGGCGCTCAGGATAAAAGAGGAGAAATAACACCAATTTGCACAAACACAGTTAACGATTGTTGTGAATGGATTATTCAAGGAAAATCAACAAGAATGTTATCAAATATATTTCGTCGAGTGTGCTGGTTTTTTTTTGTCTGCAAATGCGCGCCCCTAAATTAAGCAGCCCTGATAATACCGCAGATCTTAAAATATCTAGGCTACAAACTTTAAATTCGATATTCACTATTTTTTTTTTGCATTTGATATTCAATATATTTGATATTCAATATTTTCTTGCTTTGTGATTTATATTTCTCAAATCATGGACGTAATCTTCTAGGATCACGAGGGAATAGCGAAGCACGACGGATATTCTTCAAGTCCAAGAAGAACATCACAACACGCTCAAGACCGATCCCACCACCGGCATGTGGAGGACACCCGTATGTGAACGCATCAACATAGTCCTTTAACCCTGCACCGTTAGGATCAACATCGTGATGTTTCATTCTTTCAGCAAGAAGTTCCGCATCATGGATACGCTGAGCACCAGACAAGATTTCTTCGCCTCGCATGAAGAAATCATAAGAGTTGGAGTATCTAGGATCTTCAGGATCTGGCATTGTATAGAATGGTCTGATTGCAAGAGGAAATTTATCCAAGATATAGAAATCAGTGTCATATTCTTCACGCACTAATTTACCGAGTAATTTCTCATCTTCAGTACTCAAATCTTCGAAATCATCAATATCAGTACGGCCACCTTTGGTACGTAATAATTCGATACCTTCTTTGAAATGTAAACGAACCATTTTACCATCTTTTGGTAATTTGAACTCTTCAACAGGGTATTGTTTTCTAACAAGAGCAATTTCTCTAGAGTATCTATTCTTCAGTTCAGAGAAGATGAACACAAATAACTCACTTAAAACGTCTAAAACTTCATGGTAATGTTCTTCAAATGCCATTTCCAAATCTAACCCAACAAATTCGGTCATATGACGATGAGTATTGGAGTTTTCAGCTCTGAAAACTGGTGCAACTTCAAAAACTTTCTCAAAATCAGCAGCGATCAATTGTTGTTTGTACAATTGAGGAGATTGAGCCAAGTATGCCTTGTTCTTGAAATAAGTAACCTCAAAGACATTAGCACCACCTTCAGAAGGAGCCCCTAATAATTTAGGCGTATGAATCTCCGTGAAATTCTTGTTACTCAAAAATTCTCT
>JAJMFO010000034.1:0-89765 GCA_030574715.1 Xingzhongia strasburgensis
CAAGAAAATTGCAAGGTAGTAGTAGCCGAAAAACTTTGAAAACTGACTGTGCACTATACAATAACGAGGTACCCCTGGATCTGAATTCGGTTGAAAATCAAAGTAAGTTCCAATTTGGAAGTGATTGGACCCTCTTGGAATCCTATGCCTGTCTCTCACGTGTAGGTAAACTTGTTTTAATAGTTTTATTGAGCGCTATAGATCTGATTTTTTTCATTACTTTTTAGATAAAATTTGAAGAGTTACATATGCCATATATGTATCTCAAAGTAAGTTTTAATTTTTATATCATCTTCATAGAATAAGCTCTTATATCTTTTAGCAATTTACTAGTTCACTGTCTCTTTCTTGAATAGTGTCACTTCACCAAAAGCGCTTAACTGGCCCCTTAAATTTATGTGCGTTTTACATTCAGTCTGGTGGGACAGGAATGAAGTAGAGGTGCGTAATAGCAAAATGAGCCTTGATTTCTCCATAATCAACAGAGAGCGATCTACCGTTATGGAATGGCGTATCAAATGTTGGTTGTGGGAACTCCCAGCGATTTTGTCTTTGAAATTTTGTGTCACTTTTTTAACACTCGTGAAGGGGAATTTCAGGTACAATGTCTTTGCTCTGGGTGCTACGAAGATTCTAACAGAAAACATTGGCAGTGAAGCAGTCTTTAAATACATAGCTAAACTGTCACCGTAGTGTGCTCATCGTTGGAGGCTTTTTCACCTCTGTCCTCATCAGCATCAAAAGTCCCAGTAGTTGCACCGGCTTCTGTTCCTTGCACAGGTTTTCTTGTCTTCACAGCCAGCATAGTTAACAAGAAAAGAACATATACTGCAAAGACCATATAAAAGGGGTTTTCAAATTTGTCTTTCAAATTCTTTCTGTACTCGTAGTCTTCTGATAGTGTATAGGTACCAAGGATTGTAGCAACAAGAGCATTACCGAAACATAATCCAATTTGTCCACCAGTTTGCAAGATTCCCATAACCACGCCATGGAGATGCAATGGTGTACCTGGTATAATGTCATTGATATAGATGCTGAAGAACCAGTTACAACCCATTCCCAACAGAATCTGTGGAATGAATTCATACTTCCAATAACTGTTATGTATAGTGAAATCTAATCTTGATATCCAGATTGCCATTGTTAGTTGAACAAGTGCAGAGATAATCAAGGATACTTTCACGCCAACTTTCTCTGAAAAAGAGCCACGGTATATGACCCCAGCAAGGAAAAGCCCACCAGAGAGTGGAACAACTTTCAAAGCGGCCAATATAGGGCTATTCAAGCTGACGTATAAGTAATAATCCAGTAGAGTGACCATTACAGACATAAAACCGACATAGGAAAGAAATGCAGCTAACATGTAGGGAATTATATTTCTCACAGACATCACTTCTCTTGGGAAAAGGAGCTGTATTCTAAACCTCCAATCGTTGATTTCCATATCTGGATTCTCTTTGAGCTTCTCATTGTAGAAATTTTTATATCTTTGAACGTATATCATCTCAAAGCTTAAAACAAAGATCAAAACCACGATACCAACAATGATTGGGACATATGCAACGGGTCTATTCCATGATTCACCACCTTCAGTTAGTCCCAAGATTATCAACAAAAACCCGGTAACCAAAAGAGCACATCCACTGTAATCCAAGTCTCTTGCCTTCATTGCCCTATGACCTTCAGTTCTGGGGATTTTAGGTAGTGTGAGCAGGGCACCAGTGGAACAAAGCAATGTGAGAGCAAAACTGAAATAAAAATACGCTTGGTACCCAATACTAGTTTCTGAGAAGGCACCACCTAAGATTGCACCAACCCCCAAACTCGAAGTCAAACTTATAATGACAAGAGCAAGGGCTATTTCCAACTTTCTCCCCGTGTAGATATTTCCTACAATAGCAAAAGTTGTAGGGATCATTCCAGCAGCAGCTACACCCTGAAGAGCTCTGAAGATGATTAGCACGATGATTGAATTCTCAATCACCGCTGAAATCAAACCCATAAGGGACATGGTGAACCCACAGATGATGAAAACATGTTCAGCACCAAACACATCGGCAAATTTGCCCATGATAATAATGAAAGAGCCCAAAGTCAAAGCATAAGCTGAGAGAACCCATGATGTTTTGGCAGAAGTTGCGCCAAATTTCTCAGAGATGGAGAAGTAGGAAGTCATTGTAGCAGAGTTATTCATATTATCAGACACACAAACAAACATCAACATTGCAAATGCAAAATATGGATTCTTTCGATCATCAGGGATCAAGTTTCGACATTTGTGATAAAAAGCTCTGATTGGTGAGAGAACCAAAGTCATAATTGTACAAGTGATTGATTGACCAATATCATATTGATAACACTAGCTTACAAGTTGAACAGCTTCTTATATACATAGGATACAATACTGATTACTATCATGATTATAAATCGCCATGAGAGTATAAGTAAGCGGATCAACACCATCAGACGGATATCATCCGAAGACTGAGAGTCAAAGGAGGGTGAAAAAGACATACATGAACTTTACTTGATCTGAAATTGTAGTATATGTTTGATATGTATATCATCAATTTTTCAATGAACTGATAACAAAATACCCTTGGAAAGCATTTGAAAAAGAGCCTTTTTACCGTTAGACTACTCAGCGAGCAAAGCTCTGAAACCTCTGTAGTATAGCATATATTGTTCACTTGTTGAAGGAAGTTTGCTCGGATCAGTCTTTGGTGGATCAGTTTGAGCTTTGTAATTTGTCATCGCTAAGAGTTTTCACACGGAATTCCGCTCTGGCTGTTAGTCAAAAATTTGAAAATGGAGAGAGAAGAGCAAATCTTTCGGCAATGGTGTTAATTATATAACAAATGGGTTACTAATTTGACCCATAGTAGGTGAAACCCCACATAATACAGAACATGTGTAAAACAGTCTTTTTTTTCAAGGCTTTAGTAATAAATCAAAGGAATAACTGGATGGAAATCATCGCAATTATAAATTATTCAAAAAAGATCAACTTAGATGAAGGGATAATTGTAAACTGATCGTATGTGCATGTGAGAGCTATAGTCCGCCCTAACTACTTTTGATTTTGAACGCTGAACTATCATTATTCATGATTAATCTGGAGAATCACACCAAAAAGGTTTTTTTCTTCTGAGGGCCCACCATTATCAGTGTAACATACAATAATTCAATATATCTCTTTAATCTTCAGTGTGAAATCCAGCGTTTTAAGAGGATGTTTCACCCCTAGATAGACCCAGTACCGCGAAGTGCCTCACACTGGGCCCTTAAACAGAACCACTATATCTTCATATTTGTTTTGAAGTTAGGTTCTCTTATATGTTGTCTTTGTGTAAGATACATTTGTCTGCATATTAAGTCTTTACTCTTTTTTTTTGTGTCAGTATTCAAGAAATTTCTGTTTCGCTATGGGTTTGGTTGACTATTATCTGTACTTTTCACTGAGAATTTGTACCTGCATTTCGTTAAATTTAAAAGGTATTTGAGATGAGGTTTGACTGTAATCCTTCCATCCTCAGTCTCTTACTCATCATAACACAATCATCGTCCATTCTAGTTCATCTCGAACAGGGCCTTGAAATTGACTTTGAATGATCGAGTGATCTATTTACGAACTATGCAGTAAGTGCTGCTAGATGATTAAGTATATTTGATGAATAGTTATTCATTATACTTTTCCTCTGACGCTTGAAAGAATAAACGCCCCTCTCATCATGAGCATCAAATTTCCTGTAATTGTCCTGTCTCAATATCCTGAGAATTTGTGGAAGTTTCAGGCCCATAACTAGAAACGAGAGGATCTTTCACAGAGTAGGAGCTAAACTGCAATCACTAGCCTCCATACCACTCATCGGATGCTTCTCTCAGTGTAAGAAAGATGAACAAGAACATCACCAGAAGTACTACAGTGAAATGCATACCTAGAAAAACTTTCCTCGACTGATTATGGTAACTCGTCTTATGTTATACAGTTGGTCCAGGTTATCCGCTGAGATTTTAAAAGGTAAAGGAGCATCACGGGACCAGGTTTTGTTTCTAACTGTCGAGATTTTTTCTTTTTGTGTGATTTTTTGTATGCTAACGATGATAGCGGTTGGCTGATAAAATATAATTATGGTGTGGTGCGGCTGCATACCGGCCTGAGATCTCTCCGGGGCAAATTTACGAGAAATGGGCAGCGATTTTTGTCCAAGCTTTTTTTTTGCAATTCAAGTGCGGCGGGCGGACCAATTGGACTAGAGGAGCAGTTATTCAACCGCTTTTGAGCTTAGGTTCACTCTAGCTCTATTGTGCCCCTCTTGGTAAACACTTTTAGAGCCTATTTATTGTCTTTGTCACAAAGGGCCCTTGTTATTTCCCTATGCAAATGAACGCGGCTGGACGCCGAAAAAGAAATTCCCGCAGCTGTATCCCCGATGCGAATGGAACAATAAAAGATACAAGAACTAGAATGCCAATCTCCGTGAGATTTACCGGTAAAACCATATAAAAGCACGGGGGAAGACTTCATAGGTGGAAGCAATAATAACAATAATCATAATCATTTACAATTGCAACTACAAAACACATTTAGAAACTTTAAGACAATCATAATCAAAAATGCCAATCGATCCATTCGTTTTAGCACATCATCACCATCCAAAGCTCGAAATTGAGCCGCATCATGAACACAACATCATGATGGCCAAACAGCTCTCCATGGATAACAAACAAGTTGTCATGGATGACGATTCTCCAGATTTCTCTTGGTCTAATATCAAACACTACACGATAACGAGATTCACTAGTTTGACAGAATTGCATTTACAACATCTTTCAGATGTTAACCCTATTCCTGCCTTGAAAGAAATGTCTTTCTACAATTGGAACATGTTCTTCTTGGGGATGCTAGCCTGGTTTTCTGCCTCTTTTGATTTTTTCTTGACTTCTGTTTCTGGTACTTATATCGCAGAGTCCCTAGACGTTTCCACTGCTGATATCACATGGGGGTTATCTGCTGTGTTGATGGTTCGTTCCGCTGGTGCTGTGATCTTTGGTCTTTGGACTGATAACTACTCTAGAAAATGGCCTTACATTACTTGTTGTTTCTTATTTATGGCTTTACAAATTGGGACTGGGTTTGTCAACACATATCAACAATTTCTAGCAGTAAGAGCACTTTCCGGAGTTGCTATGGGTGGTACATACGCTACTGCTGCTGCCACATCTTTGGATGATGCGCCAGTCAGAGCTAGATCTTTATTATCTGGTCTATTCTTTACTGCTTATGCTTGGGGTCTAGTTATGGCTGCCGTCTTTTGGAGAGCATTCTTAGGTACCCCACAAACATGGAGATCTTTGTTTTGGTTTAGTTCAGGTATCCCATTCTTATTGATCTGTTGGAGATTGATGGTTCCAGAAACTAAATACTTCCAGCGTGCACTGAAAGCCAAAGCCCTTTTGAAAGAAGATCAGATCGCAGAAGGTTCATTTGTCAAGTTGACATTCAAACAAAAATTAGCCAATTTCAAAGTTTTATCCCGCAAGTATTGGCTATTATTCATTTATTTAATTTTGCTTTTAGCAGGCTCCAATTTCCTTGCTCATGCCTCTCAAGATATGTTCCCAACTATGTTGAGATCTCAATTGGGCTACTCTGAAGACGGTGTGGTCGTTGGTATTGTTATTACCAACTTGGGTGGTGTTGTTGGTTCCATCGTCGTTGGTCTATTCATGGAGGTGCTCGGTCGTCGTTTGTCAATTATACTATGTTGTATTATTGGTGGTTGCTTTTGTTATCCTGCCCTAATGCTGCAGAATAACTCTGCTGTCCTCGGTGGTGGATTCTTTTTTTTCTTCAGTGTCTTGGGTGTCTGGGGTGTCATTCCAGCACATTTATCAGAGTTATCACCACCAGATGCAAGAGTTTTGATCTCTGGGCTAGCTTATCAATTAGGTAATTTGGCTTCCTCTGCATCTTCAACCATTGAATCCAGATTGGCTGCCAACTGGCCACTAGAATACAACTCAGAAGGTGTTGCTACTAAATTGGACTATGCAAAGACCATTGCCGTTTTCACCGGTGCAGTTTTCATCTATACACTTATAATGACGTTAGTCGGCCCAGAAAAGTTCCACAGAGATTTGAGTTCTCCTGTGATGAAAAAGTACATTGACAGAGTTATTGATAGCGAAAATGCCACCTCCAGTGATATGGAGAAAAACTCCAATGCTAGTTCAAGTTCTACAGAGAAAAGTGTAAATGCTAGTTAATAATGTCTAATATCCAATGATTTAATGAATTAGATGAGCTTAGATGAAAAATATTTGATACCGTAGTTGTAACCGTGAAGAGCTTGAGGGTTCAAGCTAGTAGCATGATCTCAGCTTATGGATAGCTATAGATCTATGGAAATCGGATCGAGATCACGTTTGAAGCATAACGATTGATCAAAAATGAGAGATTTAGTATCGTAAACCCAGACTTCTATCCGCATACAAACAAACATCTGACCAGCAGAGCCCGATAGGAAGCAGAACATATAGCTAACCACAACCTCAAGTCACTCCAAAACATCATATTTGGAATGAACAGGAGACATTTGTGTAGCTGTAACAAAACAAACTTTTCTTTTGGTGTTTCGCAATCTCCGATCTCCGCTCGGAGATTGGCTCAGATGCTCATCCCCATACTCCTGTAATCTGACACTACTTAGTACTTACCGCCAACTTCGATTTGAAGAGGCACTCAAAAGGTAATTGAGCCACCAAGAAGCGCGGTTAGTGTCGAGCACGGGACCCTTACTTATTGGGGTTTTTACCGTGCTGTTTTGTGGTGTTTATTGTTATGTACGTGTCCGGGATTTTGAGTCTTGGCTTTTATTCCTGTGCCACTTAGCTGCTGCAATGAACCCAAAATCAAGGGGCACGCACGCTATTGTTCTCATCTTGTGCTGACTTTAGCTCTAAAAGGGTTCGAGAAAGAAATGGTGTTGCCAGTTGTATATCCACCAAAGCTAGGAGCCATAATCGCTCTTGAGGATTATGGATTATGTGCCAAACTCAGTGCAGGGGCTATTCAGTTTTCTTCTCCGCTACTGTACAATTATCCAGTTAGCGAGAAGAATAAAAGTTCAGTCATGAACCAGCTACTCTACCGGATAGGTTATCCGGGGAAGAAATGGCACTGACAGCTACTGCATCCCACGAGACGTTCCTCATACTAATGATACTGGCAAGCAACTTAGTTAGCAGTACTTTGCACTTAACAGCGTAAACACCTTTCAATTTTACCCCGGACAAGTTTTGTCCTTTCATAACACCCCAGTGCGGCCTCAACGATCTATGGCTGAAATTCCCTGACCGAGATAAAGTTCTGAAGGCAGAGTAGATAGACGAGTGGCTAAAGTGATCACAGAACAACTAACAGGACCCGGAGAGCTATACACATCCAGTAATAGTAAGACGGCCGAAACCTTCTCTCACCTCAAAAATCACCTTTTTGCGGGACACTTTAACGCGACTTTTGGCTTTATTTACAGTGAATGGCCCGATAGCCCGCCAAAGGTTATGCACAAAGACATGCATGGTGATGCAGGTAATACCTTTTTGATGATCGAGAAAGTCGAAACGGTATAAGTTTCAACAGTATTTGGGTGGTGAGAACTTTCGGTATTTCTGTATAAATATCAACGTAATTCACCAGGGTGTTGGTCATTGTTTGGGATGAAGTCTTCACGAGTTCTGCACTCATTCACAATTATTACAAACATTAATACGTACTTCTCAAGTTACAATGGTTAACCAAGAGATAATAGACAAAGAAGACCAATTTGTCGATGGGTCTGATGGGATCGTGGAGGACGATGACGCTCCAAATTTCGCTCCCTCTGCCGTTGCAAGATACGCTAAGACAAGATTCACAACTTTGTTAAAACTTCATACTGAAAACCTTGCTGATCTGAATCCCTTCCCTGCTTTAAAAGATATGTCTTTTTACAATTGGAATATGTTCTTCTTGGGGATGCTTGCCTGGTTCTCTGCTTCTTTTGACTTCTTCTTAACTTCAGTCTCAGGAACCTACATTGCTGCCTCTTTAGATGTTTCCACTGCTGATATAACATGGGGGTTATCCGCCGTGCTGATGGTCCGTTCTGCTGGTGCTGTGATTTTCGGTCTTTGGACTGATAACTATTCCAGAAAATGGCCTTACATTACTTGTTGCTTCTTATTCATGGCTTTACAAATCGGGACTGGATTTGTTACTACTTACCAACAGTTTTTAGCTGTGAGGGCTCTTTCCGGTGTTGCTATGGGTGGTACATATGCTACCGCTGCTGCCACATCTTTGGATGATGCCCCAGTAAGAGCTAGATCCTTCCTATCTGGATTATTCTTCACTGCTTATGCTTGGGGTCTAGCTATGGCTGCCGTCTTCTGGAGAGCATTTTTGGGCACACCACAAACATGGAAATCCCTTTTCTGGTTCAGTTCAGGTATTCCATTTGTCTTGATCTGCTGGAGATTGTTACTTCCTGAAACCAAATATTTTCAGCGTACTTTGAAAGCTAGAAAACTAATTATTCAAGATAAGATCGATGCAGGTACTTATATCAAGCCTACTACCAAATCCAAGTTTGTGAACGCATGGGGATTGTGCAAGAAATATTGGTTGTTGTTCATTTATTTAATCTTGTTAATGGCCGGTTGTAATTTCTTGACTCATGCCTCTCAAGATATGTTCCCAACTATGCTAAGATCTCAACTGGGTTACTCCGAAGATGCCGTTGTTGTTGGTATTGTCATCGCCAATCTAGGTGGTGTTGCTGGTTCCATTATCATTGGTCTATTTATGGAAGTTCTGGGTCGTCGTTTATCCATCATCATCTGTTGTATTGCCGGTGGTTGTTTCATATATCCAGCATTCATGTTGCAAACTGATTCTGCAGTTTTAGGTGCAGGATTTATGTTGTTCTTCTGCGTCTTAGGTGTGTGGGGTGTGATTCCTGCTCATTTATCAGAGTTGTCTCCACCAGACGCGAGAGTGTTTGTTTCAGGGTTGGCTTATCAATTGGGTAATTTAGCTTCTTCTGCTTCATCTACTATTGAAACTAGAATTGCTGATATTTGGCCTATTACTTATGAAGAAGCTGGTAAAGTCACCCACACATACGATTACGCAAAGACTATGGCTTGTTTCACCGGTGCTGTTTTCATCTATACTTTAGTCTGTGCCCTAGTTGGACATGAGAAGTTCCATAGAGATTTGAGTTCTCCAGTAATGAAGGAATATATCAAGAAAGTTGTTGATATGGAACATGATAATGTTGAATCCCATTCGACAACCCCTGAAAGTGCTTCGGCAAAACATGAGTTGAGTCATGATAGTGATGGCCAGTGAACATGGCTGGTTATAATGATAGTTTTGATTTGAATTTTATGAACACAAATAATATGATACACTAATGAGAATTTTGTCTTTAGATAGAAATAGATATCCATGATAATATATATATATATACTAATGATAATCTAGGCTCTATATGCTAATGAAAACTCAATAGAAAAAAACTTCTTTCACAGTTAATTATTCTATTGTAGGTCCATGGATCACATCATTTTCTCTAATTATCTTTATTACCACCCGGTACGACTTTGAATGCTAAGATATCATTCCTCCCCACATCAATCACATCATCTTCACCAATTCTTTTACCACCAACACCTTCTATAGCAGCGATTGTGACATCACCCATGATCTGTCTAGCAACTTTACTCACAGGAGTACCCTTTCTAATCAATGTACAGTCTCTAAAAACATTAGATCCATTCCCACCTGTGAAATTATGGATATTTCTAACAGTGTAAACGGGCACTAATTGTAACACATCAGCAGCTGCTTGTAACACTTGAACAACACCAGTTGATCCAAATCTGTAAAGGACCAGATCTCTGATGTTTTCAATACGATTGAGTAATTTTTCATCCAGTTCTTTCAGGTCTGGATCGTCAGGTAAATCTTCTTTGGTATCTATGAATTCTGTACCTTCGTCGTACTTGATGAACCCTTGTTTGACCAGCTTTCTCAAAAACACTTCCGTTATTGCACTGGTCAGCACTGCTTTAGTATCAGGATATTTTAAAATGATCTTGGAGACATTCTTATCAGAATCTGGGTGATCAATCTTGTTCAGAGAAAGCACTGTAGGAAATTTCTCAGCCATGAAAGCTTTGACAACTTCTGTGATCTTATCCTTATCCCAGTCTTCCAACTTCCCGACATTTGGTAGCCTATCAAGGGCACGGGCAACCATCGTACCATTGGCACTATACCCTGCAAATTGTGTTAGCAAAGTATCTACAATACTCGACTTTGTAGCAGTGTGTCTTCTCACAATTGACCCCCATCTCTTCTCCAGATTACCCTCAATCCATAGTCTAATTTCATCTTGTAACCACTCGATATCATTCAAAGGATCATACCCTCTTGTGGCCTTCCCCTCGGCATTAGTACAACCACTCACATCCACCACATGAATCAGTGCATCGGCTTGTCTCAAATCATCCAAAAACTTGTTACCGAGCCCTTTCCCCTGATGTGCCCCTGGAACAAGACCAGCAACGTCTAGTAGCAAGATAGGAACATGACGTTTCCCCTTTTCACACCAACCATAGTTTGGTTTACAAAGCTCTTGTTTATCAAATCTCTGACATGCACAGTCTATTTGCAAGTATCCCGTAGCTTTATTGGGATCAATAGTGGTGAAAGGAAAAGCCCCTGTCTTAGCAGCAGCATCTGTAAGACCTAGTTATACGTGTTAGTATCTGGCTGCCGTAGTCCATCCACAGTACCTCAATTCAACTCACTGTTTAATCTGTAGTCAATGTGTTAATATTAGAGCTCTTCCTCGCTTCTGATTGAGCCAATTTCGCAGCTAAAAGCCTAGATATGTTGCTTACGTTGTAGATTTTCCACTTGATGGTTTACCGACAATCCCAATCAACGGATCTCTAGCCATCTTAGTATATGTGATCCTCTAGATTTTGATACTCCCGAAACATTTGATTCAGCGGTGTTTTGGGTATCATTTTTTTCACTTTTCGGTTAGAAGCGATGCCCTTCTCTCGAAAACGTTTTATATTTGCTTTTCACGAAAGGGATGAGATAACCCCACAATTTAGCTTACTTTCTTCTTCGAACTAATAGAAGGGTATAGTAGATTGAAAGTCTCAATGCTACGCTCCACGGTGCGTGAGTCCAGACGGAAACTAATTAAATTCCACCTCCCAGACTCTCTGCTTTTTGAGCAGAAACCGCAGACGAGTATTATTAACAAGGTGATTTTGAATAATGATGCTACAAAGTTGATACAATTGAGGGAAGAAGACGCTTTACAACGGGCCTTTGATGAGACATTCAGTGAAAGAAATACAAGGTTCAACATTGGGAAAGATTTGGGGAACTTTTATGCAAAAGTGTATCATTCTTTTCTCACCCAATCACAAATCAAGACATACTTTAAAGATACGAGATACCTCCCTTCTTTGAGGAGCTATGTACTGAATCACATTGAGTTGAAACCGGAAGCTCCCCGTCTCCTAAAGGTGATTGATAAGAATGGTGGTTTGGATTTTGGTATCATTAGGGGCTCATACTTTTCATCTTTAGGGGTTACAAACTATAATGATCTATTGAAAAGTATTTCGAATAAGAACGCGCTCATATCTCATACCAGTGGAAAACCATGCTTTTCTGACCCACTTTCACCAATTGATAACACTTTTAATGAGTCGATGATCATTGACTATTTACGAGCAAGCTCCAACTCATTCAAGAATGTTAGTTTGAAAAATTATCTGGTCATCAATTCCCCCCAGAACTCGGAGTTCTTCAATATGATTTCGAGGAAGTTGGCCATCCCTATGATTATCATCACCTCCCCATTATTCAACATCCCAAGCTCTTCAGTTGAGCCGTATCTGAGAGATTTCAGCTACTGTAAAATGACAGGAAATTTCAGTAGAGCACAAAAGATTCATAAAGAGATTAAAGAGATGAGTTACATCTCGGTCAAGAATACAACGGAGCTAGCAATGTTGATCAATGTTTTAAATGATCCTGTCACGACTTTCTTGCCTCAATACAAATCACCTTTTTCTGATTCTGGAAGTTTGAGTTTTGATTTGAAAGGAAGTCATTTGGAGAAGTTGAAGCAGTTGGAACGTAATATATTGGGGGATATCGGGTTATCAAATTGATTATGAGTGTTTATGAGTACTCATCCATTTTACTGAACCCTTATCCATATATTATTTATTATTTATTATCTATTGTTTATTATCTATTATTTATTTTATTGACCTTTATTTGAAAGCTCGACAATACCTGAAGATATCAGGATTGGAAAGTGTGAATAATACTGTAGCAGAGTTGAAGGCACTACGTATTAAATAGCTAAACATATCGAAAAGCAATCCTTTGATCATTTAACCAACTTACTTACGGAATCATACACCAATCGTACAATCATATACGATCTGGATCAACACACCAGACTCTATTGAAGTGATTGAGCGTTTGGTAACAGCACACCGGTCGGAGAAATAGTCGGAATATTCTCAAGGTTACCCGCCACACCTGAACACCATCTTTTACTGCAGCAAATAAAAATGCGAAAAATTTCAGCACTTTTACTTGTGTTTCCCATTTCTTCTTCTCCACCAGCCAGAGGATCAATATCAATTTGAAACTCATATCGTACATGGTTCTTGCCTTTTACCAGAACCATCCGGGTATTGTCCTTGCTAATGGCTGTCGATTCATTTTTTGGAACCTTTTCCCTTTTTCCTTCTTTTCTTAAAATGAAGAGAATGAACATTTCACTTTTTTAAAAGCCTGATTGTGAGAGCATAATCAGCTTTCAAGAAGGGACAGGAGTGTATATATTTTTATAGCTACTAGACAACTGTTAGATCAAACGAGCGTTCAAATAGCGCTAATTGTTTTGCAAACTTGAAGGTTATTTTTTCTACAGCTGTTCTATTTATGGCTAGCTTATAGCGACAAAACACTGATTTTTTGAGAAAATGCGTAGGTAGACTGGACGAAGAAGAATCTCTTTCGTCTAACTCTGAGCATTGCCAACTGATACAAATGTCAACCCCATCATTCTTGAGGGTTTATGGTTTATCCGTAATCCGAAATTGAAATAGCTAGTCTCTAGATCAGTCTCATTTCCCAGTCCTTGTTTTTTTCCCCTAAATCGTTTCAGACAGACATCAGACTGTCAGACCCTTGAGTTTCGTACATTCCCGCGGTAACGAGAAAAAACACAAGTCCCGAAAAGAAAAACGATGGGAAAAAAATAAACAAAACTGAAAACTCACTCGTTTGTCTCTCCACCATATACGCGTGCTCTCTTTATTTTTACCAATCAACCAGAACCTAAAGCTCCTTGCAAAGAAGCATAATATCCACATCTAGATTAGATTGTTAGTGTTTTCCAACAAAATCCACCAGGAGATTCGTTCAAGACCCCACACAACATTCGCTAGACACAGATCTCGACGCGTGTATCGTTTCTTTTCCAGATCTAAACTTTTAGGCCGAAGCATCAACAACAACAACATTTCCTCGTGTTTTTGAACCCAAAGGACCACACATCAATTCCTTCCGAACAGGTAACTACTGTTGTATTGCTTTGCTCCTTTTCATTCCTTGCATTTTGCCCTCATCGATACGCTCATCATTTGGATCCGTTCTTTATCATGAGCTTCACACCATCTTCCACGGTCATGGAGCCGTATTCCACTACTTCTTACGTGAGTTTTTCAATGCACACACAATATGTTGAGCTACAGGCAAGAGCTTCCAAGTCGTCATCGTCCAAGTCCAGCTCTTCATCCAAATGTACAGATTCCCAACAGTGTCAAACAGGTACGACGAGTAACGGACTGACTATTGGACTTGCTATTGGTATCCCTGTCTTCGTCTTCATCTGTATCATCGGTGCTTTTGCCTACAGAAACTACAGAAAGGGTAAGAAAGAATCTGAATCTGATAATGATCCAGATTTCTACGGTGAAACTACGATTCTACCTGATTATCCAAGACAAAACTCAGATTTCTCGAAACCCACAGGCTTTGGAGGAAATGGCGGTGACAGCACCTCGTTATACTCTGAATCAAACCCATTCGGAGGAGGGTCTGCTCGTTATCCAACTGCTGCTATGAACAACTCTAGAAATGCATCTAATAACTTTCAACAAAGAGTTGTTTCTGGTGTCAATGGTACAGGTGATGCTTATTATCAAGGTTTTAGATTACCACATCAGCATGCTTTAGGTTCCAAACAGTCTCTTGATGATTATGCAAGGGATATTGGATCGGAGTACCAGGCTTATCCACCTTCGAGACCTGACTCAAGACCGCAATCACCCCATTTGAGTGCTCGTTCGAGTACTTTGAATATGTCTCAGAAACATACTAGAAATTTGACTGAAAAATCTCAAACAAACTCCTTCTCACTAGAGTATCCAACTACTGATTCATCAACCTCGTATAGGGAGAGCAAATTGAACACTGAAACTACCCATGACACTTCCCATTTGCCAGACGATACCACTCAGAATGAAGAAGATGTTTTCAAAGATCCTGTACCAGGAAATGAGCATCAAAGGACCTATAGTGACTTGTCTTTCACTGAAAATGAGCCCGAATTTTTGAGCAATAATGTTGATAGTCCTCTCAGAAGTGAGCAAGTTGAAGATACAGAACCATCGGTTGAGAATGAGGTAGCCAAAGAAGATGAGGATGACGAAGATATCAAGAGAATGAAAAGTGTCTACAAAGTTTACTTTGATAGAGAAAATTCTGTCAAGGGTAAAAAGCCAGAAGCTCCTACCACTGACCTGCCTCCATTACCACAGATTCCAATGATCTCTGCTGAGCAAGAACCAACTGATGCCAAGCTGGAGGGTGAATTTGTACCGCAATCTAGTACACTGGACCCTGCCCAAAATTCATCATCACAACAACAAGCGCCACCACATCAACATCAGCAGTTCTTGTCCACTGGCGCTCAAGAAGAGAATGGGAAGAAGAATCATAGAGCAGTGTCATCTATTTACTCAACTGTCCCATTGGCACAATACGAGCAGCAGCAGCAACAACAACAACAACAGCAGCAAAGATACCCCCAACAACCACAACAAGCTTATCAACCATACAATCAGCCACCACCACAGCATATGTATCAGCCTCCACAGCAACAGATGAGATATCCTTCACAGCCATCATCTCCAAGATTCCAAACACAACAACCACAACGACCACTTGAACCATTACAAGAATTACCAAATCCAAACAAGATGGATTATAACTCTATCGTAACCAACACTGAATACGCCCCAACGAAATCTTTGACAGGTGGTTCAAGACCTACTGATTTATCGGTGAAACCTTTCAATCCATTGCATTATTCAGATCAAATTTTCCAACCAACATCTCCAATATCACCACCTTCTGCTCAATTTCCGGCACAACCAATGAACATGTTGAATGATGCTGCACCACCATCCCCTCATCATATAAGACAAAGTATTGTGATGGTGAACCCAGTGGAGATTGGGAAACAAAAGATCTATAGACCAGCTGGCTCTTTCCAACAAATGAATTCTGCAAATAGTTCAAGAGCTGGTAGTTTGACTAGTCAATCTGCATATAATCAGGCACCATTGGAAGCACCAGGTCAACAAGAAGGTGAATATTTACCAAGATCAGGGAGCCAAGCTGATTTGAGAAAACAATTGGGTTCAAGTTCGAACTATACTTTTGTTTGATTCAACTCTATTACTACGATACATAATTTTTCTTATTTTCAATTTAGATTTTAGCAGCAAAAAGCAAGACAGACATTCAAATATACTACTTCCTCTTTTAAATGATCCTTTAGAGACCGTTCGTGTTTTTTTGTTTTTTGATTCTTACGACTTACTTATGGTTATGGTTGGGGGGAAAAATATAGGGCTACATTGAATAGCAAAATCGCATCAATCAGATTGTACTGCCACTGTCGTGAACCTATGATAGTAGTAAGCTATATACCTTAGGCCAAGTCAAAATCATCGATCTTATTTCTGTATTTGAGAATGTTCTCTTTGATTTTACTTCCATCAACCCAAGTCAGATAGTCCTCCATATTTCGAGTAACCAAATACGCAGGATCAGTAATCACATTTGGGCCAACTCTAACATGCCCCTGCTCAATAAATGTCACTGCATCCTTTATTGACTCTGCCATTCTCAAACGAGCCATTACCACGCCTATTCTTCTACGACACAGAGCACTCACTGTGACTTTGTTCTCTAAATCTGATATCTTGGACTTTGTAGGGAGTATTCCCATGGCGTAGAGCTTCTCCAATAACAGTTGCTCGTGCTTGATACGCACTGGGTCATTAGGCTGTAGCAAAGAAAGTTTATGTGCGAGTTTGCGGATGTCACCGCATATTTTGTTGTATTTATGGTAGTCTTCACGATTCTGTATGTGATAAGTCCTCATCACTTGTGAGTCTCTGTGTCCATTATCCTGTTTCCATTCCAGAAAGTCCACTTTCTTCAGCAGCTTCTGCTCATGATGTTTGAGTTTTCTGACCATAGTGATGAGTTCTTGTGGGTGTGAAGAGCTTGTGTATGATAGTACAAAAATTGAAGGAAATGAAGAGTTTTTGATACATAGATATGTGAAGGAAAAAAAATTATATACAAGATGAGCCGGAACTACCGAAAACACACAGTTCCGGCCAGAATCACCGAAAAGTGAAAAATTCAATATTACTATGGAAGAAGTGATTTGAACGAGTTTGACGAGTTTCCACAGACCATTTGCAGCTTCTGAGAGACGTAATCAATGATGTTCGCTCATAGAGGTGTTTTGTGCTCAAAGAGATGTTTCTCTACCAGTCCTCTACGGTCCTCCAACATCGGTAGAACTCCCATTATAATTCCCCAAGAGGTCAGCATTACATTACAGGAGATGGCCTCTCCAATTACAAAGAGAAAGGGAAGAACCTCGCTCACACTATCACAGGTCGCGACAGTGAAAGGTCCAAAGGGAGAGCTCTCGTTGGAGATGCCAGACTTTTTGAAAGTCGAGCAGAATGAGGACAAACTAAATGTTAGCATTCCAAATCAAGAAGACAAACAACAAAAATCTCTATGGGGGACCATGAGATCTTTGCTATTCAACTCTGTCACTGGTGTCACTGAGGGGCATCTGTCTATTTTGAGACTAGTCGGGACCGGTTACAGGGCACAAGTCGAGGAGAAGGATGGTAGGCCATTCATATCGGTGAAAGTTGGTGCCTCTATCCAGCAAGGTCTTTTCATTCCTAACCACTTGAGAGTCACCTCTCCTTCTACAACACGAATCATTGTCGAAGGTATTGATAAACAACAGGTCAAGCTTTTTGCCGCCAAATTGCGTGATTTCCATCCACCTGAGCCATACAAAGGTAAAGGTATTTACGTTGACGATGAAACGATTCAAATAAAGACCAAGAAGATCAAATAGAGTGTTCATTTGGTTTTTTCTGTATATAGTTCATGCATCAAATAAAGACATAAGTGACTACCGTTAGATACATTCAAATAAATACAAAAGCCATGAGTGTGTATTTGTCTCATATCATACTCGTTCACCAACGGGCTCATTGGAAACCGATCCCTTAACATCTTCCTCCTCCGCACTCTTACCGGATATCTCAGAGCCTTCCGGTCCAGACTCTGTGTTCTTTGTTCTGACAACCAGCATATTGAGCACAAACAATGCATATGCTGCAAATACCATGTAAAAAGTATTTCTGAACTTGTTGCTCAGATTCTTTCTATAGTCAATATCATCTTCTCTGGTATAAGACCCCAAAATGGTAACGACAATGCTATTACCTAGACATAGTCCAACTTGCCCAGCTGTCTGTAAAATACCCATGACAACACCTTGTAGATGCAATGGCGTGCCACTCAAAACTTCATTCAGATAGATATTGAAGTACATGTTTGTCCCATATCCTAAGAAGATCTGTGCAACAAATTCGTACTTCCAGTAGCTTTTTGACACAGTGAAGTCCAATCTTGAGATCCACACAGACATTGTCAACTGCAAAATCCCTGAAAACAGCAAAACTTTTTTGACCCCAATCTTTTGAACAATGGACCCTCGGTAAGACGCAGCACCAAGCACCAAACCACCGCATAATGACACAATTTTTACGGCAGCTAATATAGGGCTGTTCAAGCCAACATAAAGGTAGTATTGTAGTAAAGTGACCATGAGGCCGAAAAACCCAAGGTAGGTAAGCAGAATACCAAAGAGGTATGGAAGGATATTTCTGATTGCAAGGACTTCTCTCGGGAAAAGCAGTTGGATGTTGAACCTCCAGTCTTTGATCTCATGCTCAGGATTTTCCTTTAGCTTTTGGTCAAAAATATTTTTGTACCTTTGGACATAAACCATTTCAAAGAGGAAGACAAAGATTAACACAAGAACACCGACAACAAGAGGAACATAAGATGCCGGTTTGTGCCATGATTCACCGCCTTCTGTAAGCCCCAAAATTAGTAATAACAGCCCTATAACAAGCAAGGCACATCCATAGTAGTCTAGGTACCTAGCACTCAGTTGTTTATGTTCTTCCGTTCTTGGAAGTTTTGGAAGAGTCAACAGAGAACCAACAGCACCGACAAATGTGTAAGCAAACGTGAAATAAAAAAAAGCTTTGTAGCCAATGCTAGTCAAAGAGAACGCTCCTCCAAGTACCGCACCTAGTCCGAGGCTTGCTGTGAGACCTGTGATGAGAAAAGCCAAAGCAATTTCTAATTGTCTCCCCGAGTAGATATTCCCAACAATAGCAAAAGCCGTGGGGATGATTCCAGCACCAGCTACACCCTGAAATGCCCTAATAACAATCAAAGCAATGATGGATTTCTCTATAACAGCACAGATCAGAGCCATTATTGACATCACAAAAGCACATATGATGAAGATATGCTCAGCACCAAATATATCTGCAAGCTTACCCATGATAACTATAAAAGACCCCAAAGTCAACGCATAGGCGGAAAGTACCCATGAGGTGGTTGCATAATCAGAGCCGAATGTTTCAGAAATGGAGAAGTAGGAAGTCATAGCACCAGAATTATTCATATTGTCTACCGTTGTGGAAATAACCATCATAGCGAAAGCCACGACTGGACTCTTTTTCTGGTCAGGGATGATATCTCGGCATTTATGATAAAATAATTTTATTGATGAAGTCAACATCCTCTGAGATTATATTAATAGCTGAAAACCCTTGAAAGGATTAGCAAAACAATTGAGGAGCTCATGACCTTATATGCACTCCCAGAGGCTTTTGCAAGCGCCATGAATGCATGGTTTCCCATCATCATATTAATAATACAAAGCTGCTTCAAGATGAACATAGAATTTTTTTCGACGGAGTTCCGCTGAAAAATCAAAAATATCCCGCATACACATTCCGGCCTTTGAAAACCCTCAACACACTATTAAACCCAAGCCTACTGACAAATGAGCTACAACCGTGATATTTCTCAAGTTCTCAAGGACGTGTGTGCCTGTCAACCTTTCCACGCTATTAGTGTCCTTTTTTTTACGGAACAAGTCACCTTGATGAGTGAATAACACGAAAGATGTTATAGCTCTACTCTCTTCACTATTATGATCGAACTTAAGTAGGTGACGGAATTCCGTAAATTACATATTGATATGATCTTCCTTGTTTTTGTTGCTACAAGCACGGAAATGCGAAAGATTCGCAGCATTCTCTATTGGCATACAGACACAAACACTTAGACAGTTTCCTTAGGTAGCTCATTGATGGACTGTGGCTCCTCATTCTCCTTCTCTTCCTGATTATCATTAGCATCAAAAGTCTCAACTGTGGCATTTGCACTTTGGTTATTCTCCACCGGTTTGTTTGTCTTGACAGCGAGCATGGCAAACAGGAAGAGCGCATATACAGCAAAAGTCATGTAAAAAGGGTTCTCAAACCTTTCGCTCAACTTCTTTCTGTACTCAAAATCCTCTGATAGTGTATAGGTACCAAGAATCGTCGCAACAATAGCGTTACCCAGACATAATCCAATTTGTCCACCAGTTTGCAAGATTCCCATAACCACACCATGGAGATGTAATGGTGTACCAGGTATAATGTCATTGATATAAATGTTGTAAAACAAGTTACAACCGATACCAAGTAAAATCTGGGGAATAAACTCATACTTCCAGTAACTGTTTTCTATAGTGAAATCTAATCTTGAAATCCAGATTGCCATTGTTAGTTGCAGAAGAGCAGAGAAAATCAAACACAGTTTCACCCCTACTTTTTCAGCAAAAGAACCACGATATACCACCGCACCAAAGAACAACCCACCAGAAATAGGAACAATCTTCAAAGCTGCCAATATAGGACTGTTCAAGCTAACATATAAGTAGTAATCTAGTAAAGTGACCATGACTCCAATGATTCCAGCGTATGAAAGAAAAGAAGCTAACACGTAAGGAATGATATTTCTCACTGCCATCACGTCTCTTGGGAAAAGTAGCTGAATACTGAACTTCCAATTCTTGATTTTTATATCTGGATTCTCTTTGAGCTTTTCGCAGTAAATGTCCTTATATCTCTGAACATAGATCATCTCAAAGCTAAAGACAAAAACCAGAACCAGAACACCAACAATGATTGGGACATATGCAACGGGTCTATTCCACGATTCACCACCTTCGGTCAATCCCAAGATCAATAACAAAAACCCAATGACTAACAAAGCACACCCCCCGTAATCCAAATTTCTGGCTTTCATTGCCTTGTGACCTTCAGTTCTTGGGATTTTAGGCAAAGTTAGCAGTGCTCCTGTAGAGCCAAGGAGTGTGAGGGCAAAATTGAAGTAAAAGTAGCCTTGATATCCAATGTTTGTTTCCGAGAAGGCGCCACCTAATATGGAACCAACTCCCAAGCTTGCTGTCAAACTTATAATGACAAGTGTAAGGGCTATCTCCAACTTTCTCCCCGTGTAGATATTTCCAACAATAGCAAAAGTTGTAGGGATCATTCCAGCAGCAGCTACACCCTGAAGAGCTCTGAAGATGATTAACACAATGATTGAATTCTCAATCACGGCAGAAATCAAACCCATAAGGGACATGATGAACCCACAGATGATGAAAACATGTTCAGCACCAAAGACATCCGCAAATTTGCCCATGATAATAATGAAAGAGCCCAAAGTTAAAGAATAAGCTGAAAGAACCCAGGAAGTATTAGCAGCGGTTGCGTTAAACTTTTCTGACACTGAAAAGTAAGAAGCCATTGTGGCAGAGTTATTCATATTATCAGTTGAACAAACGAACATCAACATGGCAAATGCAAAATATGGATTCTTTCGATCATCAGGAATCAAGTTTCGACATTTGTGATACAGGTTGTTGATGGGTGAAAGTATTGTAGACATGATGTACTAGTAACAAGTTGACTATCATCGCATATAACAAATGCGCATATCAAGCTGATTATATATACATCCGGGATATGAATGCGTAATGGTGATTTCTAATCACCATAAGGTTATATGCAAGCACATATAAACCACAGAATTGGGAAATGCACCAATTTCTTCAGTCAGTTCCCTTTGACAAAGCCATCTGTGGGCTCTTTTCCACTAGATCCATGTCATCTTCGGGGAATGATCGTAGAAAAATGCTTATAAATCTCGAAGATATACTCGGGAAATGGTTATCTGAAGTCTCAGAGATAGATGCTTTTGACTGAACTACCAAGTTTAGCTGTAGCGCATAAGCTGCCAAGTCTTACTGAAACACACGAGCTATGAAGTCCGCTGATCCAGGTTAGATGTTCATATTAGTCTTGTGTTTATTGTATTATGCTCAGTAATCGGTCATGTATGTCAGGCTGATTTTTATACGGAATTCCGTTCAGCTGGTAAGCACCAATACTACTGAAAATGAATCACACTTTTTGAAAGTGTAGGCCCAAAAGGTACCTGCTGGGGATAGATGCTTTCTTTATTTTCATCTTTAGTGTTCTAAAAGCAGGATGGAAGATAAGTCATTCATATACGGGAATTTTTGAAGATTTGATTAATATTCTATGTAATTGCTCTGGAGGTAATATAATTTGAAAGTTGTATGAACATCAGCACATTAATGTAGCCTATAACTACACTTTCCTTCATCTGTGGCTTCAAACTTTTCAAGATAGATTATACCATAATTTCTTGATAACCACAGTAAAACCCATTCCAGGGGTCCGATATTACAAGGGGCCCGCTTAACTATGGCGAAAAACAAAATCCGGGATATCTCGCTCATTCTAAATGCAAACCTTCGTCCGGCGAGTGTATTCTCGACCGACACCCTCAAGGCACCTCATGCAGCCAATGCCTCTCCCAGAACCCGTAAACTCGTCGAGTTATCGCCAATCGAAATTTCGCTCAAACATTTGTATAGTGATATTTCTGAACGGGGCACGCCTTTCACATCCGCACACCAGCCTTTTCTTCAAAATCTCAAAAAATTGAAGGATATTCAAGTATATTTGGTCTGATTTAGACACTTCTAACTATCAAAACAATACCAATAATGTCCCAAATCATGCGAGGTCAAGGCCAATAAGTACTTTAACCTTGTGTGGATCTTATATGACTTACTTCAGGTCTTGAAGCTTTATGATTAGTTCAGGGTCAACTGATCTATAACTTGAGAAATCGTGGTTTACCGCCCAAATTTCTACAGAAGTTGGTTCAAATACCTTCAAGCATACTATTGAGCTTCCTCGTGCTCGTCAAATGGATACGGTATGGATCTCGGATGCTATCTACCAAACTGAATTACCTATAAAGAAATAATGGATATATAATTTGGTGTTTTCTAACTATACTATTGGCTGGTTTCTCTCTCTATACGTTATCACGAGCAATCATCTCTGAGCTCAGAATTATTACACAGAGGCAATGCCATTGATAGGCTGGTCCAAAGAGGGTGATTTCAGGCCTTCGAGATATAATCGAGCTGAGAGACTTGTGTCCGACAGATCATATTATAATCGAGCCTTCGCAGACACCGTGCACACTTGATCAGCACCATGGTTGCTATGGTCGGACTTCAAAATGCTGGAACCTTCACTATAGGAAACGAATGGAATTTAAAGAATCTGGTGTGGTAATTTCCATGAAAATAACAGGGGTCAAGGACCGGGACGTGGTATGTGGGATGTCCCTTATGGAAGGGCAAACATTCGGCCAATCAATGATTGAGAAATCTTGCTCCATGTTTCGGTGAGACTTGAATCACAAACGGTATGAATCCTCCAATATCAGTATTATGTCTGAAAAATTTCGCAAGAATCAGAACTTCAGAATCAGCAAAATCAAGTGGTCAGTTCGACAAGTTTCATCATCTGAACATCATCAAGCATAAATCATCAAAGTGAAAAAATGGAATTGGAAATGGAAATGGAATGGATCACAACTCAGAAACATAACAAGAATCAGAACTTCAGAATCAGCAAAATCAAGTGGTCAGTTCGACAAGCTTCATCATCTGACCATCATCAAGCATAAATCATCAAAGTGAAAAAATGGAATTGGAAATGGAAATGGAATGGGTCACAACTCAAAAACATAACAAGAATCAGAACTTCAGAATCAGCAAAATCAAGTGGTCAGTTCGACAAGCTTCATCATCTGAACATCATCAAGCATAAATCATCAAAGTGATCAGAATGGAAATGGAAATGGAAATGGAAAGGATCACAGTTCAGAAAAATAACAAGAATCAGAACTTCAGAATCAGCAAAATCAAGTGGTCAGTTCGACAAGCTTCATCATCTGAACATCATCAAGCATAAATCATCAAAGTGAAAAAATGGAAATGGAAATGGAAATGGAATGGATCACAACTCAGAAACATAACAAGAATCAGAACTTCAGAATCAGCAAAATCAAGTGGTCAGTTCGACTAGCTTCATCATCTGAACATCATCAAGCACAAATCATCAAAGTGAAAGAATGGAAATGGAAATGGAAATGGAATGGATCACAGTTCAGAAAAATAACAAGAATCAGAACTTCAGAATTAGCAAAATCAAGTGGTCAGTTCAACGAGCTTCATCATCTGAACATCGTCAAGCATAAATCATCAAAGTGAACAAAACGGAAATGGAAGTGGGAATGGAAATGGAAATGGGAATGGAAAGGATCACAATTCAGAAAAATAACAAGAATCAGAACTTCAGACTCAGCAAAATCAAGTGGTCAGTTCGACAAGTTTCATCATCTGAACATCATCAAGCATAAATCATCAAAGTGAAAAAATGGAATTGGAAATGGAAATGGAATGGATCACAACTCAGAAACATAACAAGAATCAGAACTTCAGAATCAGCAAAATCAAGTGGTCAGTTCGACTAGCTTCATCATCTGAACATCATCAAGCACAAATCATCAAAGTGAAAAAATGGGATTGGAAATGGAAATGGAAATGGAAAGGATCACAGTTCAGAAAAATAACAAGAATCAGAACTTCAGAATCAGCAAAATCAAGTGGTCAGTTCAACGAGCTTCATCATCTGAACATCATCAAGCATAAATCATCAAAGTGATCGGAATGGAAATGGAAATGAAAATGGAAATGGAAAGGATCGCAGTTCAGAAATAACAAGAATCAGAACTTCAGAATCAGCAATTTCAAGTGGGCAGTTCGACAAGTTTCATCATCTGAGCCTCATCAAGCATGAAGCATCAAAGTGAATAAAATGGAAACAGCAAAGTGGAAGGGCGAAGCATATCAAAGGACCAAAACCCACCTGGAAACAAAATCAAAATGGATATGGAAATGGAAGTGGACAGTTAAAATCAGAATTCGTACCGGCGTTTTCATACACGTTGGTTTCGGAGTGTGATGAATACTAGAACAGGGAAAAGAAATGGATTGTTGGATAACGTCAGGACGAAATATTGGAACATGATACTGGTGAGACAAAAAATGGCAAATATTGAACAAGAAGCAAATCAAGCTGTGTTATGGTAAATGGCAGATCAAAGCACAAGATGGGCACCAAAAAGCAGATAGCGCCAGGGTCTGGTAAAGCCTCAGAAGCCATTGGATAAACAAGCAGAATATTCTCAGCATCAGTGGAAAACACAAAAACCAAAGAAGGAAAGAAATCACCCAGGCAGCAATACCAACATCAACGAGAAAAGGGATCACCTGAATCAGCAGCAGAATGAGTGTAATTGAACAGGAATGTAAGAGGCATCAACAACATGCAACAGCAGCAAGATAAGACAAGTATGGTGTAGAGAGGAAGAAGTATCACAAAGACAATGATGAGAAAAGAGAGAATAAAGTGGGTGGGAGAAGAAACAAAAGAATCAGGATTCTCCCACTTTTTATAATTTTTGGAAGCTGAAGTGTTACACAAACACAAAGGCCAGTTTCGTGCACCATATCACATCTTTGTGTTCATTGAGTAGGTTACACAAAGATCAATTTATATCTTGCGACTAGAAAAGGGCTACAAAAGAGTTGAAAGAAAGCGATAAAGATGGGTACCAATTTCAAGATTGGAATTTTGCCTATCGAATCATGTCATCACTCAGGTTTACCAATGGTTTCCACAGGTCTCAGCACTCTTCATGTTGTCTCTGTTCCCTGGCCATTGTCTTGAAGTTTAGTTTTTGTGTCACTTTTCATGTTGTCTTTGTGTACATACATTCACCTGCATTTTATGTATTGACTCTTTTTGCGTCACTGTTCCACAAAATTCTTCTATACAGTGTACGGGATCACAATCATAGCTGGAGGCAATATTGGCAATCAATCATTCCCGGTCTCTGCGGTATTGACTGTTTTTGAGCTGGTTTAGACAAAGAAGCAGATTCGCAAACTGTAAATCAAGCTCTGCAAAAGAGGCACGCGCGTCATGTTTTGGAGCCTGATCCAGATCTGAAGTTCGGCACAACAAAGAGCCCATTCTTTACCCAGTAGGGCCAAGGAATTACTATAAGGGGTTTGTACTTTTTCTTCATAAATCGTGTCCGGTTCTTCTAATATAATAAGGAGTTTAATCTCTCAATGCATGTTTACTATGGGGAATAAGATGAATCTACTGACTACCGTAGATAATAACAAGTCCATTGAATGATATTAGCGAGAAAATTTTCTTTGGGAGTTCAAGATCAGGAAAGTCGAGGATAACTCGTTTTAGGCAAAAATCATCAAAACATCAAAAGATCCCCTGTGAAAATTCATGTATTTGGCCAAAAAGTCAATCTCTTGGATTTTTTTTAATTTCTGGCTCACCAGTAGATCTAGGGCCGCTGGATAAGATTTCCTTTGTCAGTTTTGTTCTATCTTCGCCAAACGGAAAGTTATCAAGTATTTTATCATGACATCACTACTCATCACTGCTGAGGACATCAGAAGAATAGTGAACTCAATAATGGAAGACAAGGTAAGTAGAACACCTTGTGATGGTCAACCCAGGAGCGTTGCTACGCCTAAGTAGAATTAGAGGACCAGTACAAGCTCAGAAGTACTTCAAGAGCACCAGAGTCCATAGAAGAACGATACACATTAGGTTTCCTGGCAATACGAGGTCGAGCTCCATAAGGAGTGGCGTTTCAAGATCTCACAGAGAAGTATATACTTATATTATATAAAATGAAATAATATGAGATTCAAGTTTTATTTAGAGAAGAGATAAGCAAAAAATTCAAACAGTCTCTGTGGTGCGCTCAATATTGGATTCCGACTCCTTCTCCTCCTGATCATCCCTGGAATCAGAGCTGTTAGCAGCAGTCTCAGTGGCTTGGGCTGGTTCAGAGGTTCTAACAGCGAGCGTGCAGAATAAATATAAGATATAGACGGCAAACACCATATAAAATGGGTGGACAAAGCGGTCACTCAACTCTTTGCGGTACTCGTAGTCTTCTGATAGTGTATAGGTACCAAGGATTGTAGCAACAATAGCATTGCCCAAACATACTCCAATCTGTCCACCAGTTTGAAGAATTCCCATCACCACCCCTTGTAGATGTAATGGCGTACTAGGGATAATGTCGTTAACATATATATTGAAAAACCAGTTGGCACCCATTCCCAAAAAGATCTGTGAGATGAATTCATACTTCCAATAGCTGTTATGAATAGTGAAATCTAATCTTGACATCCAGATTGCCATTGTTAATTGAACAAGTGCAGAGAAAATCAAGCACAACTTCACTCCAGCTTTTTCGGCATAGGAGCCACGATATATGAGCGCACCAATAACCAAACCACCAGAGAGAGGGACGACTTTTACTGCAGCCAAAATTGGACTATTTAAGCTGACATATAAGTAATAATCTAGAAGAGTAACCATGACGGCGACAAATCCCATGAGCACGAAAAATGCACCAAACATATAAGGGATGATATTTCTGACACGGATAACCTCCCTTGGGAATAACAACTGAATACGATATCTCCAGTCGTTGATTTCCATTTCTGGGTTCTCTTTGAGTTTCTCTGTGTAAAAATTCTTATACCTTTGAACATATATCATTTCGAAGCTGAAGACAACGATCAAAACGAGAACACCAACAATAATTGGGACATATGCAACGGGTCTATTCCACGATTCACCACCTTCAGTTAGTCCCAAGATCAATAACAAAAACCCAATGACCAGCAAAGCGCACCCACCGTAATCTAAATCTTTGGCTTTCATTGCCTTGTGACCCTCTGTTCTTGGGATTTTAGGTAGTGTAAGCAGAGCACCAGTGGAACCAACAAGCGAGAGAGCAAAACTAAAGTAAAAATATGCCTTATAGCCAATGTTGGTTTCCGAAAAGGCACCTCCCAAGATAGCACCAAGCCCAAAACTTGCAGTCAAACTTGAGATGACAACCACCAAAGCTATTTCCAGCTTTCTCCCCGTGTAGATATTTCCAACAATGGCAAAAGTTGTAGGAATCATTCCAGCAGCAGCTACACCCTGGAAAGCTCTGAAGATAATCAGGGCAATAATCGATTTTTCAATCACAGCAGAAATAAGACCCATTAGAGCCATAATGAACCCACAAATGATAAAGACATGTTCAGAGCCAAAGACGTCAGCGAATTTGCCCATAATGATAATGAAAGATCCTAAAGTCAAAGCATAAGCTGAAAGAACCCATGAGACAGTAGCTGCGCTTGTATCAAACTTCTCAGAAATGGAGAAGTAAGATGTCATTGTACCAGCGTTGTTCATATTATCCGTGGCACAGACGGCAATCAACATTGCAAAGGCAAAATATGGATTCTTTCGATCATCTGGGATCCAGTTTCGACATTTCTGGTAGAGAGTGTTGATTGGTGAAAAGATCGAGAACATGGTTTCATCCATTTTTTTCATATGAAAGGCTCAGACACCCCTGAAAAAGCACGGAAAGTCGCCATCTTTATAGACATAATACTTGGAGTAGGATACCGCCATAATCATGAGGAGATACCGTTTTAGTCTGTTGATTATCGAATATCGTGGTGTGTTGAACTTCGAGCAAACGGATTTTAGGGACTTAGGACGTTGGGGGGATATGAAAACATTTCGGGGACAGATTTTCGCCTATAATTGAGAAAATCAAATCTCCGTGCTGCAGAAGTTTCCACGGAGTTCCGTACACCAATTTGAAGAGACAATTATCAAGAAACCTAGAGGTATCAGCATATTACCTGGTAGATATATGTTACGATGATCAAGCTACTGTAATCCCCATATTGGACCTCAACTTAGGCTTGACCAAGTGTGACCAGCTAATGGGCAAACGACAGGAAGAGATATCTACAAGATGCAGAACAGTATCTACCATAAGTTTCTTATTGGTACCACTCTATGTACTTTCTGAAATCCAATGCACTTATCACGATCGCTCTGCTTGCTCTTCATTAGATTTCTCATTAGTAATAGTCGATGTTGGTTTTTGATTTACCGCAGATTCTTCTTCATTCGTGACCGTTATAGACTCCTCATTGGTTGCCTGTGTTGCTTTCTGAACAGCAAGGTCAGCAGTTTGTAATTCGCTATCATAAAAGTTCTTCCATAGCTCAGACACCGAATTAAACTCTTTACCAACTTGTGCACTTTCTTCCAGATTTCTATTAAGCGTCCCCAGCTTCGAATTAATCTGTTCCATCTCGCTCGCAATCTCCGACACTAAAAGGTCCCTTTGCTTCTCAAAATATGTTCTCTCTGACATGATCAACGACAGCACACTCAATTCAAAAGTAGCCAAACACGCGGTATAAAAGATGAACCTCCATCTATTTGTTAGTCCTACGCGTTTTTTTATTGTTGTGCTATAAGTGGTTGCTACGACAACGGGAAGCTCATGGCATGCTCTAATTTACCCTATCGCTCCTACTTTTTTTTTCGCGAATTTTTATCTTCATTATGATGGCATCAAATTTCTACTCTCCGAAGTTGTAAGAGATTCTAGTGTTCCAGACTCATATCAAATTCTGCATCCAGTCAACGCACATGATAGGAGTTCAGACATTGAGCTCAAGGGCACTGCCCTTAGCTTCCCGCCAATATCCAAGATTTGTGCGCTCAGGCGCATCACTCACAGCTCCATCCACAATAACGTCGAAAATCATCACTCCAAAACCAAATCACACTCCGGAAGTCGCCTTTGAAAGAAGAAGGCTTCCACAAAGAACCGGTCTTTTGGCACTAAAACGTGGTATGGGTCCTTGGTTCAATCCAGAAACTGGAGAATCTTTTCCTGTTACCATCCTAGAAGTTGATCAAGTCGAAGTCATATACAACAAAACCAAAGAAAAAGAAGGCTACTACGCAGTTCAAGTCGGGTATGGTTCAAGAGATGCTAAAAAGGTTTCAAGACAACTATTGGGGCACTTTGCTAAGGCCCAAGTGAATCCAAAATCAAGAGTGGCTGAATTTATGGTCAAAACTGAAGAAGGTTTACTACCAGTAGGAACAGAACTAAAAGCTGATCATTTCACACCTGGTCAATTTGTCGATTTGAGAGGTGTCTCTAAGGGGAAAGGTTTTGCTGGTGTGATAAAGAAATGGGGCTTTAAAGGTCAAAGTGCATCACATGGTAACTCTTTAAGTCATAGATCTGGTGGTTCTTACGGTGCCAATTCCACTCCTGCTCGTGTCTTACCAGGGAAAAAGATGCCTGGAAGAATGGGTGGTTATAACTCTACAAAGCAGAACTCACTAGTGGTTGACGTCGATGCGGAAAATGGTATCATCTTGGTTAAGGGCCATGTCCCTGGTCCAAATAACTCTTTCATTGAGGTCGCAGATGCCATCAAAAAGTTGTAGAATACCAGATAGAATATAACCTGTACATAACTTCAATACATAAAGTGCATATGAGCTACAGGATTGTAGGGAAAGAATTACCATCCTCATATTCAATCAAAATTAAAAACATATCAATCGCTATATGTAAATATAGTTCAGTCATCATCCAATTCGGATGGTTTCAACAAACCTCCAACCTTGGAAGCAGCCTCTCTATCTTGACGTTGCTTCTCCAATAGTTCAGTCTCACGGTCTTCTGCAAATAAATAATCAGTAGCATCACCACCAACTTCTTTTATTTGAACCAAGAAATCACGCAATGTACCTCTGAATTTCACTTGATCGCGATGCTGAGCGATTAAAACCTTGATGAAATTCTCAACTTGATCTTGTTGCAAGTTAGGGAAGGCATTAATCAACATATTAGCAAGATACTCTTTCAAAAAAGCAGAATTTGAGGTACCTGCTGGCGCTTGGCCTTCAGAATACAGTGGTGCAGTGATATAGCCATTTTCCACCAACTCAATCAATTTAGCCAGCAACTGAGATTGTGCTTTAAATCCAGCTTTATGATCGGAATCAGTAATAACGTAGAAAGTATCAGATAAAATTGGGAAATAGAAATTCTGGAAAAATGCAGTAGTGAATGGAGTAGTACCCAATTTCTCAACATTCTTCAACAACTCATTGGCAAGACTCAAGCCATTACTTTCCACTTCTCTGTTATTGTGCTTGAAAGCCCATAAAATAGCATTTACTAACAATTGGAATGCATCACCGGATAATTGTAACAAAGCATTGAATGCCTTCAAATCAATCTCTCTCAAAAGTTTGTAAAATTCTACTCTATGTTCTGGATATTCTGTAAAGTCCTTATTGATCATCTCTAAAGTCGGTTCGAAGACATTTTGCAAGATCAAGACAACACCATCTGGAATCATGTGTCCAACTTTAGCAACAACAGTTGTCAAACAATTCAACACTTCGGCATCACGAGCATCTGGTACATTGGTCTTATAATCTTCTAAAATCGTACTCAATAAAGGTGCAACTAATGTATCGACGACTTGTTGTAAGTTTTCAGCTTTAGAAACATAAGCTTCAACCAAATGCAAAACTTCCTTCTTGATGGTACGTAAACCTCTGACTTTTGGTGTCTTTGTAGCAATCAAACCATCAGAAGCAACGGAATCTGAAATCATAGTGGAAACAGCCTTGTATAATGACAACATATTCTCGTAAATCATTCCAAGTTGGTTATAAAATCCAGAACCTAGCGAGCTGCAGACAGCGACATTTGTCTTGATAATATTGGCAATGATTTTGACAGTTTCTGGATTCGTCAACAACGTTGGATCTGCACCAGCATTTTGTACGATGGCAGTCCATGCTGTATTTGGCAACTGCATCAAGTCATTCAATAGACGATCTCTGACTTGAACGTTGGTTTGAGCTCCCACAATATAACCACAAGCTTCATAGAAAGTATGAACCTGTTGAGGCTGTAAGTCAGCAGTAATTTTCTGAATGTCCCTGATGATTTCATCAATGAATGGTTCTGTTTCATTTTGTTGTTGAAGGACGAAATGACGACGACATTTCAAAGTAATCTTCATGAATGTATCACAAGCCATATCTTGGACACCTTCATGAGTTTCATGCATGAATTCGAATAGTTTGTTGATGACAGTCTTCATGAACTTCCAATGAGCTTTCAAAAATCTTGGATATTGACCAACAATATACATAATGTTTGAGGCAACAACGGCCTTGTTGTCTTTACCTCTTTTCATTTCAGTCAATGCTAATAAATCTTTTATAACAGCCACCAAAAATCTTTTTTCCATTTCTTCATTCATGGTACCTGAAATTGAACCGATAGCCCAACACAACGTGTTGATATTATGCCAAGACCACTCAGAACCATCAATCTGTCTAGCTAATTTATCACTCATAATTTGTTCAGTATCAACAACGTCTAAATGAGTCAAATAAACCAATACTTCTCTCATAGATTTATACAAAGTGATTGTATCAGACTCTTTGACAAATTCACGAACAATTTCACCTTCATCATTCTGCACGACTAGAACTTCTTCAGGTTTTGCCATGTTTTGGATAACAACGAGCCTTAATTGAGATAAAATATCACTGTATACATGTTTTCTCAAGTTGAATTTTTCCAAAAGTTCAGGATTTGGAGCACCACCAGAAGAGCTTGCGGAAAGAGTATTACCATAGCCCAATTGCATTAATGGCGATAATTCATTTGCCGGTAGTTGTTGGACTTCGAGAAACAGAGAGCTAACCAGTCTACTCCAGTAATCCAAACAAGTTTTAAATAATTCTCTCTCTTGAATTTTGGATAGCTGAATTAGATATTCATGAGAAGTCAATAACAAAGGTTTGAATTCTGCTCTAGACTCTAACGCCAAGACATGGTTGGCCAAAAATGTACAAATAAACATAGCCAAATCTTGTAAGAAAGCTTGATCATTAGAGCTTGCAACCTCATAAGACTTGTTCAATTCGGCATTTGGTGGAATCACAGATGCAATTTGAGTCATTGCATTTTGAAACATTTGAACAAATTTCTCGTCGTAGTTCGGGGAGGTCAAAGAGGCAGCTTCAGTCAAACATTTGAGCGCCACTGTTCTGGTGTCTTCAGGGGCCAAAAACTTATTAGTTAATAAATCCAACAAATCAGTTTCGGAAATATATCCTATAGGAATCCAATGCATATATCTAAGAATAGTTGTTAGTGTAGCAACAATAAGAGATGGCCTAGTAGCTTTATCCAAAACTTCATAACATAATTTGAAGATCTCTGAAAACTCCTCACCCATTCTCGTTTTCAAATTCTTGGCCTTGGCTTGGGTCATTTGTTCGGAGGAGTAATCAAACACTTCTTCAGACAATAATTTCAAAATCACCATATTATTCTCACAAACGTTGAAGCCAGCTCTTGATGATTGGACTAATTCCTGGATAAAAGTTGGCCAGTTAGCAGGCCATTCTTGTTTAGCGATTTGAACCAAAGTTAAATCACACTTGTTGATCAAAGATCTTTGAGACTGAAACACCTCATCATCGTCACACATCGAAATAATCATATTGACAACAAAGTTTCTGATACCTGTTCTTTGCTCATCAGGTAAAACTTTCCATTTGGTTTGGATCAATTTATCTAAGATTGATAACCCAATATATTTTGTTTGAGCGTTTGAACTGTATTGCAGGATCTGATCAGCTCTTTGCCAAGCGTCTGGATGCTCTTGGAACTTTGTGATGACATCTTGAGCTGTTTTTCTGTCAGGACCAGAGCCACTGTAGAAAGTTACAACAATCTGGTCCAAAAGAGAGACATCAAGCTCTTTGGAGAAATCAAGGACAGATTCCATAATCGGAGAGTCTATTGCAATACAAGAGTCTCAATAGGTGTGAAGGATCTAGATATGCGTTGTTAGTATGGTTTCAGGGACAGTATAAAGTAGGCTGAATGTGACAATAAAGTTTGGGAACCCTGTTGATGATGTTGATAATTGCCCCTATAAATTAACAAATCTAACAGCTCAGCAAATGTTTGCCACACAGACAAGAAAAAATGGCAATTGGGGAGCTGACAAGACGAGTAGAAGGGATATACCCCAACAACCCTCAAAGAGGGTAGACTGTTCCTGTGAACCAGTCATCACATTCTTCAACATGTTCCGTGGGAGATTGCAAACAACAAACAAAACACTTACTGGTCCAGCGGTAAAATCAAATGAGAAGCAGACAGAAAGGTGTCTTTTCAACGTAGCGAGAAACTCTTTGTACAAGACAATTGCAGTCAAGGAAGACAAAATACCGGCGATACGGGGTAATAAGTTACGCAATGAGTGCAATTAGCCTTTGATGAGATGTGTATAAACAAATCTTTTCTGTTTTTTTGTTGTGAAAGAAGGAAGAAAGATCATTGGAGGTAAATACGAGGGAATTCCTGGCCGGAATTGGGTTGACCGTATTTTCATATTTTAGTGGTTGGGCCAGGATTCACAAAGATTTGACAGAGTACCTCAGATCAACTTGATCAACTACACCAAGTGAGCTTGAACCATTACGGCAACAAAGAATGCCATTATTTATCAAAGAGTCACATATAAGAACACCAGTAAACCGCTCTGTTCTCATACAGCTAGTTTTGCGGTGGGATCCAACGAAATCTAGTGTTGATGATTTACTTCAAGAACTAGACTCACGAGCCCAGCGCATCACTGCTGAGTATCACGAATCTATTGAGCCTTCAAGTGCCACTGTGATTCTTATATCTGAACGTGGACTTGATGAGGAGACCTTTTTTCTTTTGGCCGCCAAGTAGGATGTCATACCGTGAATTAGTTTCTCTACAAACAGCTTGTAAACGCTAACCAAAACATAGAATTTTCCAACACCGACTACAATCGCCTTATAACATTCTTCTCTTCCCACAGAGTGTCTCTGATACATCGTATAAGAGTCGACAAAGCCTTGATCCTAGCGAAGCTAGAGGGACAAATTCAAATTTCTTCAGCGTACATCGCTCCTATGTTAAGCTTATACAGAGCTACAAGGATCAACAACAAAGTTCAATCTCCACACAGGACTTGGTTCCTTTGGTGATCCAGTTGGCACAGCTAGAGCGCGCTGAGGACAACATTGAGGAGCTCGTACAGTCCTGCAAGACACTCAGTGATGTGGCAAGGCGGACCACCAACTCCAAATGAAATTGCGATCAACTACTAATTTGATCCAGCTACTGACTGTGGGCGGCTACAGGCTGTACACGTTGAAGGGGCGGCTCTTGTTTTTTTTGCCTCTCTCTACGCAGGAGGGAGGTTCTTTCAATATGGTTCCTGAATGTACGCAGAAATCGAGAACACAGTATATTTCAGCACTAACAGCTTATCGCACGTGTTCGCCAAAATTAATTACACTTTACCTGCCAAATTCCTTAACTGCGTCTGCTTAGCTGCTGCGACTAGCGAGTGCTGCTCCTTCTGGGTTCCATTGCACACGGCGCCTTCATACTGGCAATATTGTAATTTTCACTACATACAAGCTACGATTGTCAATCAACTGGCTGATTTTCGAAGGAAAACATTTTGTTCATCAATTGATTATTTAGATTCAGCTGCAAATCATCACCGATATTTCATCCTTCACCTTCCCTCTTTATACTGATCGTTAGGTTTGCCACTACTCAATTGTTTGATCAAAAGCGAAGGGTAGTGATCTATCTTGTCCTTGCAAAATGTATGTTCGATTTCAATGAGTTTTACACATTAAGCACACTACTAACAATTCATGCCTATACAGGAAATTCGGTAAATACCTAGAGGCAAGACAACTCGAGCTGCCCGAATATGTGGGCCATTTTATCAACTATAAGGCACTGAAGAAACTGATCAAGTCTTTAGCGGTCCCCCAATATGGAAATATTGAAAAAACTGACGTCGAACGTACTCTTCAAGAGAACAAGACTTCATTTTTCTTCAGATTGGAAAGAGAATTAGAGAAAGTCAACGCATTTTACCTTGAAAAGGAGTCTGACTTGAAGATCAGGCTAGATATCTTGATCAAAAAGAAGAACGATGCTATTTCAAAGAATAGATTAGATTCTAAGACTTCAATTGCTTATATCACTTTGTATGATGGGTTTAAAAGATTCTCAAGAGACCTGGACCGCTTAGAGCAATTTGTGGAATTGAATCAAACCGGGTTCTCTAAAGTATTGAAAAAATGGGATAAAAGATCAAAATCCCATACAAAGGAATTATATCTATCAAAAGCTGTTTCTGTGCAACCAGTTTTCAACAGAGCTGAAATTTCCCAACTAAGTGACTTATGTGCCAATTCTCTTGTGGAACTTGATGCACAGGCCGAAGGGGAGCATGTGGTTAGATTTGATTATGAAAATGGCATGGAACAAAGACATGACTCCATAACATACAATGATATCTCCAACCTACAATTGAGTGCTACAGGTGGTTCAACTCCTACTAATAAAACTGCTACTCTATCAACAAGAAACGTGGCTGTTGATGATTTTGAGATTGATGAATTATACTCAGAGTTTTTGAATATTGCATTATCCTCCACTGTTAATGAGCTACTGGTACCTTTTGTCAACAGAATCAAGACATCACCAAATGCTGATTTCAAACTTACAAAAGTTTTTTTCTTATCAATAACCACAAAAGTTTCTGACGAAATTCTTTCACAATTTTATAAAGAAGCTGAAAATCTTATCTCTCTTTCTACAACTGACGACCTATCCCAGAGAACAGTGATCCATGAAGCTTGCTGTAATACCAATGAGAAGAGAACCTTTATCGTCGAGACGGGAATTGCCAAAGATTTGAATCTGAACTCAAAGGATATCAGTGGAAGAATTCCACTACATTATGCTGCCGAGTTGGGAAGAACAGATCTGATTAAGCTGTTATGTTCATCTCAAAAAACTTTAGAACACATCAATAATCTGGACTATGATGCCATGTCACCGTTATTATTGGCCATTGACAAGAACCATCTCGACTCTGTCAAAGCTCTTTTGGAATTAGGTGCTGATCCAGCTCCTACAAACTCAGAATCTCATCCACAATACTTACCTTTAAATGTCGCTTGTAAGGCAGGAAATTATGAAGCTGCTGAACTGTTATTAGCACAACCAAAAGTGAAAGATTTTCAAAAGGATGCAGAAGGTTTATTACCTTTACATGTTGTTGCTAAAACAGGAAATTTCCAGCTAGTACCCTTGTTGACCGAAAAAGGAGCTGACCCGAATGCTTTGGATGGGTTCAACAAATGGCCACCAATTTTTTATTCTGCGAGTGAAGGGCATCCAAGAACCACTGCTGCTTTGATCAAAGCCGGTGCGAAAATTGAAATTAAAGACGAAGAAAATTACACACCATTGTTTTATGCTTCTTGGGAAGGTCACGTCAATGTCTTGAATGTGTTGATTGATGCTTTGCAAGAGCAAAAGCATTCTAGAAACATTTTGTCCCCACTAAAGGACGCAATGACAAAAAGAATTCCAGATTCTCCAAATTTACAACCTCCAAGCTTTACATTGAATCCTGATAGTTTCAGTATTGATACGATTCCTGATTTATCATTACCCCCACCAATCATCCCATTGAGAAGATATGGTCATAACTTCCTGGAAAAGAAGATTTTCCTTCAATTACATTTCTCTTTGGAAAGAAATTCTATAATTTTAAATCAAGATGAGGTTATATCATCATTACCAGGGAGAATAGTTATAAGCTCAAGAATAAGTGATGTTGTTCCAAGAAATGTTTTATTACCCGTTCCCGATACAGATAATACAGTTGCCTTCCAGATAGATTCGTTGAATAAATTCTCTATTGATTTTGAGATTTTCCCTTCATTTGGTACGAAGCTTATTGCTAAGACATCAGCATTATCAAATGTATTCACCAATGTTATCAACGATGGTTTGAATAACACAGTGGTACTGCCTTTATTTGATGGAAGATTGAAGAATGTTGGTGAATTGAATTTTCAATTTCAAGTCATTCATCCATATTCCGGTACACCTTTGGAAATTTCTAAATATGACACGTATTGGAAGTCTACCAATGGCAATAACACCAGAGTGCAAAATTCTGTATTGAGTTTTGTCACTGCGTCTTCACTTTCTGGTGATTACGTTAAGATTAACGTCACATTATTAGCTGATGGTACGCCGATTGTTTGTCCGTTTTGGAATTTGTCAATTTTGAATACATCAGTCCCATTATTCCAACTCTCGGTGGATCAATTGAAAACATTGACTGAATATGATGTTGAGAGTTTTGTATTACCTGACACTACCAACAAATCAGAGTTTTTCAAAAACTTCAAATCTCTTTTGAGTCATAGTTACATCCTTTTGGATGATTTCTTGAGGCTATTACCTGATTTTGTGAACTTAAATGTTGAGGTTTTATATCCGACAGAAGCTGAAGTACGTGACGTCCCATTGACTCTACCAGATACTTCAAATTTGGATCAGTTCATTGATAAGATTTTGTCATCAGTCTTCAACCATGTTCGTGAATTGCGTGCGAATAATGTCAAGCGTACCAGATCATTGATGTTTTCGTCCAACAATCAATCTGTTTGTTCTATTTTAAATTGGAAGCAACCAAACTATCCTGTGTTTTTCAATGTCAGTGGTGTCCATTTCAACGATGATAAGTTCGAAATAAGTTCAGCTAACAGATTCATCACTTCAATTGTGCAAACTGAAGATTCCACTACGAGGTCTTTGAAAGAAGCCACGAGGTTTGCCACTTTGAATAACCTATTGGGTATAATTGTTCCATCTGAATTGTTAGTACTTGTACCTGATTTAGTGGAAACTATTAGATCAAGAGGACTAATTTTAGTGGCATCTAAAAGTGGGTTCAAGAATTTCGATGATGGTGAAGATGTTAATAGTTCTACAATGATCAAACCAGATATCAATGGTGTAAGGTTTGAGGATATATTGAGTTTCAAAGGTGATATAGATATGTGAGGAACTGTATCATGAGTTTTCTATCCAGGTGATAGGCTTCAATAAAGTTATACATCAACTAATCGAAAAAAGTCACTGCTAACCAGGGAAGTGCTGAACGTAATGGATCGTCGTTAGTCTATATAAGAATGCAAGATCATATGTTATAATCACCTATTTGAATCTCGATAAGGCTGGACCCAGTAGTTCTTTTTCCTCTGGGATTCCACGTTCTTGTCTCACCTTCGATGCTCTTTGCTCCTTCTCCTTTTTTAAGTTAGCTTCTAATCTCATCTTTCTTTCATCAATAACATTTTGTCTCTTCTTTCTCAAATGACGTCTCAGGGCAGAGTTTTTACCTCTGACATTTGGTCTTGGTTCTAATTTCTCATCTTCATTGGATTGCTTATGAGCTGTAACTTCTTTCAACTCTGAAGGTTTTAGTCTTTTAGTTTGGGCTCTCTTATCCACTGTACCAATGTAATTTGGATCCAGTGAGATAGTATCCGCAGGAAGTTTCTCCAACAAAGAACGCACTTCGTTTTCTTGTCTTTGCTTAGCAGATTCATATGGATTGACTTCAAGGGCATCGAAATTGGCTTCACCAGCTCCTGGAATGATCAAAGAGGAGACACCAGTGTTATGGCCAACACCCAGTATATCTTCAAACGGCACATATTTCACAGTATCTATTCTTGACCCCGGAATCAAATGATTCATATATGGAGATTGTTGCTTCGTCTTGAAACAATCCTTCCATACTGTGACATGAGGCCCCCATGATACACTCATTAGCCCAGTATCAGAAATACTCAGACTAGAGGCGGGAGTTGGTGTATAATATGAATATAACTCTTTGAAGTTTCTGATATCCCAGATCTTCAAAGATTTATCAGCACCAGCAACAGCCATGTAGTGACCAGATCTATCACAGGCGATTGCCTTTACTGGACCTCTACAACTCTGGATTTTGACAAGAGGCTCATTTGATGATGGGGACCATAAAGAGACAACACCTGTGGATGAACCCAAATTGATGATTGCATTCCAAGGGTTTTGTGCCATTGCTTGAGTTGGTCCCATTTTCGTTCTTATTTCATTGACGAGAAGACCTGTAGATGTGTCTTGATATTTTAAAAATCCAGAGTTCCCTGCGGTAGCTAATAGGTAATGATATGGTAGGAACTCTAAATGCTTCACTTCGATATGCTGTTTCAGTCTATGCAATTCAACACCTTCATGATCATAAATAAAAGTGTATTTTTTCTGAGCCACAGCGAAATATTGATCATTATGTAAATACTTTACTGCATTTATCGTTTCTCCAAGATGTAATTCTGCTCTTAGTTCACCTTTCCTCCAATCCATCGAAGCGACATGTCCCTTTTGACCACCTATCAGTAAATTGGTCCCATTTCTTGAGTAATCTATGGTATATGGACCAAATTCAGGAAGTTTCAACTCAAATGATTTATTAGCGGTTGATTGATCAACGGCCTTTTTGATCTCATCTTGTTTGAATTTGAACGTCTTCTCCATACCCTCGGCTTCTAAATAACCAGCATCCTCTTGTAATAACATCTCCGTAGCAGCAGCAGATCTGACAGCATCTTTGTACTGCTCGTCAAGTCTCTTCAAGCCATGTTTTAGTTTCTTGTCTTTGGAGTACTTCCCTGATCTCTTAGTCGATACTGGACGCTCAAACTTCTCTGCATTAGGTCTCTCAATCTGACCGTTAATACCCGTGAGTTTACCCATCTTCAGACCAGACAATGTGTGTGAAATACAAAACTGATTAAACAGCTTTTACGGGTATTAAAGCGCTCTAAAATTTTGATGCATCTCAGAATTTTTTTTTTTCGATAAGCTTACATAACGCGATGAGATGATTTTCGGCGTACTTCTCAGTACGCTCTGCGTAGACTTCAGATTCGAGCTTATATTGAACTGATTATTTTGAAGCAGTTCTTTATTCTTCATCTACTTTTGAACCCACGCATCACGTATAAGGCGCTGCAGTTTTGCATAGTGTTCAGGTTTGGTGATATGCTGAAGGGGAAAGTCTACTACCGTTGAGTGTAACATTTAAGAAATACTGTTTACCCTTATTACACATCTTCTACAAGCTCTGTGCTCAATACATCCTATAATACGAGCCTAGACTCTCTATTTTAATCGAATGTAACCTTCTTTCCTGTACTCTTCACGATAGCAGCAGAACCTCTTTGAGCAGTCGCCAATGCCACCGAGGAGACTTGTCTAACCTCTGATTTCTTATTGAATGGCTTCTTTGGTTTTCTGTCATGGAGAGGTCTTTCTCTTATTGGTTTAGCTTCATGTTCAACAAATTTCTGTTGTGGTTGCTGTGGTACTGGAGAGAACAAACTCTCATTTTGCGTCTCGTGTTGCAGTGGCCTGTTTGTTCTTGGTGCTCTCTTTGATCTATCCTCACCAAATTCCATTCTCAGATTTCTATTCATCAATTTTCTACAACTTTTATCACTGAGAGCTTTTGTTGGACCTGTTTCATCTCTGAAATCAATAAATGCAAAACCTTTACATTTCCCAGTATCTTCAAACGTAGCCATTCTAATCTTAACAATCTCACCACAATGCTGAAATTGTTGAGTTAATAAATCTTGAGTAGTATCAAATGATAAATTACCCACAAATAAAATTCTCGAAGGTGGATTCTTCTTCATTTCAACATCTTCTTTGGTTGGTCTACCTTCGTAGGATTTGGAATCTTTGATCAACATATTTCTTCCATTTAGTTGGGATTCAGAAAGTTTTATCACTGCCAACTGATGATTTCTTGTTGGAAAATCAACATATGCAAAACCTTTAATTTTCTTAGAATTAGCGCCTCCCTGTGTTGGAATATTCATTCTTAGGAAATCTTGCTCATTGACTTGACATGGTTCATCATCTGATAACTCTGTGGAGTATTCTGCATAGTCATTTGTTTTGTTACAAATAAATCTGATTATATCATCCTTTTCAGTGTCGAATGTCAAATTACCTATCCAAACACCAAATTTCTGTTCTCTCTTCTCCTTCTTAGACTTTGATTTGGATCTAGATTCACTGTTATCTTCCTCATCACTCTCAGCTTGATCCTTATTATCACCTTCCTCTTCCTTCTTAGAAGCCTGTAATAATTTTTCTGCTTCTTTCTTTTGTTCTTGTTCTAGTTTACCTAAATCTAGTTTCCCCTTTCTCAGCAAACGTTTTTGTTTTTTGGAAAGAGGGGCAGCTTGTGCCAAATCGATCTCAATTTCTTCAAGATCTCTCTTCTTGGATTCCTTAACTTCACTCATTGCTTAACGTGGCAAATATATTCTACTTTAATCAAAAGGAAACATTTATGTATCACATCGCTTGACATGAATTTTTTTATTTCTAGCGGTACGGGCACACAAAATGAAAACAAATACCAAAAAAATCTCTCGGGGGCGATTCGAACGCCCGATCTCAAGATATCTAATGTTTCCGTTACAGTCTTGCGCCTTAAACCAACTTGGCTACCGAGAGAGATTTCGAATTTTTTTTTGCCAGTACACTTTATGAGGTATACCAGGAGCAGAAACCCAAATTTGAAAATTAAACCGCGGATTTTGCTCTCAAATAAGCTCATTTGAAGCACCGAGAAGCTTATATACACACTATCTGCACCATAGGCTATATTGGGATACCTTATAATCGTCAAAACATTTTTAAAAGCTTTGAAATCAGCAACTTTTTGCCTCCCCCGTCGGCCCTCGACCACTCAAAGCCGACGGATCGGACAGCCCCCTAAATCGCATATCAGATAGCCCATCACCCATCACCCAACACCGGCTAAAAGGGCAGACTCGTCAGAAATCCCGAATACTCCCTCCTGGAACAACAACATCAACAACTAAACCTCTCAACTCCCAATCTGTCAACAATAAACAAGAGCACGAATTCTCGACTGTTCCCCTGCCTGGATTTTCCCGTCCTAAAACTGATTTTACCGTTCTGGAAAAACTGTTGTTGTTTGGTTCAAAAGCTTTTTTTTTTCTCCGTTCACAGGCAGCAGAAGTTTTTTTCAGTTTTTAGCGCTGTTTTTCGGTTTTCGCTTCTTCTACTAAAGTTTCTCCTTCCCGAGCTCCCTCAACAACTCCCACAACTCCCCCACGACTTGCCATAAAGGCTACAAAAGACTCCCTCAACGGGTTCTACGTCTCCCATCACACAGCGCCCGGAAAACCTCGTGTTTCTAGGCCCTGTTTTGCATTTCCTCACGTCAATTGAGTTTGCCACTAAAAGTCACACGAAGGTTACGTGAACCGCCCACACGACCTCTGAAGATCAGCTTTTTTGTTAGACAACGTGACTGTTGGGTACCTTAGTTGAATTCAGCGTGGTGTCATTACTAAAGTGCTGTTTTTGAACTGCCACACTGTCAAAATCATCATTAGAGAGTCCCCATACACAAGATGTCCAACGCTTCAACAATGACCTCGACATCACCTGCCTCGTCATCACCGACTTCCCCGTCTTTGGCAGCGAACAAAACTAGTCATCAGCAGCACAAGAGAAGGAGGTCCACCCAAGAAATAGCCAACAAGGAGTTAGTGACTCTATGTAATCAGCTCATCAAGGAGAATGATCACTTGAAATTAGCTCTTATTGCCAGACAGCGCGGTATCCCCCCGTCATTGCGTGCCAAGGTGTGGCCAATCCTTTTGAAGTACCATCCTTACGTGTTAGATCCCTTCATTAATGCCACTGTGGAGAAGGATGAAGACATTGAGATCCCCGAAGGACGTATTCATTATGACTTGATGAAGTATTTCCGAGTAAGGAACAAATTGGAAGATGCTGCTGCTAATGCGGATCAAGATAATGTATCACGTACAAACTCACCTCCTCAGGATCACAACAAACCCTCTCCAATTGAACAAGAAATCATCCGAATTTTAGAGGCATCTATTGTGAAGTTTTTCAAGAAATGGGGTGCCATCATTAAATACGATTCTGGTTTTGCCTGGATCGCTTTGAATTTGGCCGAATGGCTTCCACCAATCACAAACTCATCTTATGTCTTGATTGGAAGAGATATCATCAATAAGTTCGATCCAGTAAATAAACATTTGACCCAATTATCTGACCCTTCTGAAGATTTTGTCCATGATGAAGATTTCAATTTGGATAATCATACTCAAATTTCCACACAATCATCCTCTTCGATCGAAGATCAGCACTCAAATATGACTTTTGCTGAAGTTTATGAACGTTTGGTTTTAGTCTTATTACACTCTCATGAAAATATAAATAATGGGGATTCCAGAAGAAATTCAATCCAAACTGAAGATGGTAATGGTCCAAAGAAAAACACTACTGACCTCATTGCCTCAAACTCTTTGAATGAACAAGAATTGATGTTCAAATCTGGCAATATTGAAAATAGAATTTCATTCTTCTTGGTTGCACTGGCAAAATTATTACCTGAACTTTACAAGTTACTTTCAGAAGAAGAAATAATCAATAACAATTCCAATAAGAATAACCAATGGTTAACTTGGTGGTTCAAGTACTGTGGTGCCAAAGTTTTGAATAAGTTTGATAGAGGTAGGATTTGGGACGTAATTTTGGGATTCAGATTCCCATATAAGGCCTATGTTTCCAAATACGAAAACAATCCGAAAGTTTTGAAAAGATTCAAGAAATTCTACGATACTGATGAAACTGAGAAAGAAGCGAAAGATGAGAATGCTGAAGAACAAGAAATTTTGGACTCTTTAAGCTCCGATGTCTTTTGGTATAAACCAATTGATGATAAAAATGCATTACAATGGTCTCAAATCGATTATCAACTTCAAATTATCTTCATTTTCATCTCCATATTACAAAAAAATGAATCAAATCTATTAGAATTTGATCAATCTGAAATCAATGAATTCTTGAATAAATTACCACTGAAAAAATCATCATCAAAGCATTCAAACGGTAACAATACCACCAGTAATAGTGGTTCTGTTTCAAGTGCAAGTTCTGATGGATATACAACTCCAAACAACAATCACAATTATCATTATGAAATCAATCTTTTGAATAATACTGATTTCATATATTACAATGATTTTGAAAAAGTTTTGAAAGACTCTGGTGATTTATGGAGAAATTGGTTATGGAATGAGATCAGAGATGAAATTAATGATTGATGAATGAGATTATCTTGTTTATTTGCCTTTTATTTGGGAAATATTTCTTAGAAACAATTTTTTACTTAGAAAGTCATGTCTTATTATAGATCATGCCAATAATAGGAACTAGTTTGTTCTTGTTTGTCTAGGTCTATCCTGTTTTATTATACGCCGTTACGATACATTTTTTTTTATGTTTTTCGTTATATTTATTCGTTCACAAATTAGTTGCTACTGTAGCTTTGAAACAGGAAATTTTATATCTAAACTTACAAACAAATTCAAAAGACAGATTCGAAAAAAAGTATAATGAAAATCACACTCCTTGAAACTGGTCAACGAGATTATAAAGATCCAAATCCTCGTCATTTGCTGATTCCGGATTATTTGGTGAGTTAACATCATCCTTTTTGTCTTCTGATACTCGCGGCGTTTTGGTCTCCTTTGGACGTAATGTTTGAACAACAGTGGCCACAGTGTACCCTTCATCATCAACTTCGTACAGTGTCCTTATGACGTTTTGTTGACTTGCCTTCTTAGCCATTTCTTGATCCTTCTTTTTCTTATTTGCAGCTTCTTCGATTGGCTGTTGAGCTTTAAACTCAACTTCACCTTCTTCAACGCCATCTGCTTCTAGTTTCTCTTGTTCTAATCCATCGAATAGTTGTTTATCTTTGTTCAAAGTGTTATCACTCACTTCACTGATTGGTTGTGATGATTTAGAATTATCAACAATCTTGTCAGATTTCAAATCATAAGTTCCTTCTAGTTCATTAGCCTCATCGCCATCTTTCCCTGGAATATATGGATCTTCGAACTTCTTGAATTTCAATTTCTTCTCTTTATGGATACCATCAATGTTGTTATAATCACCAAAGACAAACTCACTTGGATTCTGACCGAATTTTCTAGGGCCTGTTCTCAGCTTCTCCAAAACACCTTGCTCAAATAGTTCGTTTTTCTTATCAAGAAAATTAACAACAAACGACTCATCATTATGTGCTTCATTTTCCTCATATTCAGAATCATCAATCTCTGCAAGATATTCATCAACTTCATCCCAATGGGCAGTACCAATACCCAATTTGGAAAGATCTGTGTTCTTGAAGACATTGAATTTCTCTTCTTGCCATTCATCACTAACATCCTGGAACGCCAGTTCCCATGCTCTGTCATAAAACTCTTTATTTTTGAGCAATTCCTTCTGTCTTAATTCTTCATTGGCTAGCCATTCCATATGTTTCAAATCATCAGTGGATGGTTCATAAATATGCCATATCACATAATGAGGTAGCCCAATAACATCAAATCCCATAGTTTTACAAAGTTTTCCAAATGCTTCAGTTTCAGCGTGCTTTTTAAAAGAGAAGGCAGGAAACATGGCACCTCTTCTGAAAACATGAGCTTTTGACAAGATAGAAACACCCCCAATACCATCAAGCTCAACCTCCACTTCCGGATCGCCATAAGGGTCTCTTAAGTATGCCAAGTGAGGTCTCCAGGTGGCATATTCAGGATAACCCTCGACAATCACAGCGTCTTCATCCAATCTGTCTGCCAGTTCAACACCACCTTCACTCTCTTGCCACGAGTTCAAATCATAGGCTTGCTCGTATCCTAACCAATCAGGTAGAGGTCTCCAGATATTTGGCACAATAACATCTCTATCATGGTGCATTAGATCCTCCAAGACAGTAGCAGGACAAGTTTCAACATCAATATCTCTCCAATAGACCCATGCGTGGTCAGGTTTCAAGGCTGTAGTTAGCAACCAATTTCTTGCAATGGCCATCAACTTTCTTCTTGGCCCCTGCGCAGCGAAACCGTGTCTGTCACTGAAAGATTGACCCACAATTTGACCAAAATCCTTTTCATAGATCTCGATTCTACCAAATCTTTGACTCTTATCAGGATCGTTTTGGAACTCATTTAAAAATCCTTGTAAATCTTCAAGGGTAGAATCTGAAGTATCAGAGATCAAGAACGACATATCTATTAGATTGTGTGGATATGTCAAGTTTCTCATATGATCGAAAAACATCGGTAAATGAGCAGAAGCGTCTCTCAGGGGCACCAAGAACAAGATTCTTTCATTGTTTTGCCAGCCGTTATTGGTGGATCTAAAGTCTGCAAGGTCATAAAACTCAACACCAATGTCGTTGAACTCCGCTATTGACGACTCGTGAAATGCATTGGGTAAATCAGGTTTGTATAAAGAGTCATCACTGGTGTTATAAATATCGTACAAGTAAAACATCATGACAAAGGGGAGAAACGAGTACACACTCTGGATCAATAGCTTTGACCCAATAAGTGTATAACGCAATCCTTGAGCAAATAGGGTTTCCAAATCAACGTTCATCTCAGGGAGATCATATTTCCCTGAAGCAAATTTGGTTTCATCCTCGTGATATAAGAACGACTCTTCAACTTCCTGATCGCTCTTTATTTTCTCCTGAGATCCAGTGTTTCTGTGTCTGGACATATTGAGATGAGCCAATAACAGATTAACAAAGACAAATAGCTCTGGCAAGCTCTCAATTTATGAAGATCTTACCCTCTATTTTGGCTTTTGATGCACTTTTGAGAAAAACCAAAAACCCGTTGATGTTTTTAGCGTGTCGGAATTCCCTGTCGCGGGTCGGAACTTGATACACTACCACTACTCAGCTCAACTTTCTACAATCCAGTCAATTCTAAGATACATCCACATTTTGCGCGAGTTCATACTCATTTCTATTCGTCAGCCTGTGATGGTTCGAGCTGGAAAGGCTTAGGCAATGGCGCATCTTTGTTCTTGAGCTGTCTGAGGGTTTTGATCACCTCTTTAGGCTCACCGGCCTTCTTATCAACAAGCACAACGACACCACCAATACCTTTGAACTTTCTCACTGGTACAAATCTCTCATCCTTGTTGAATGAGATGTATTTCAACTGGACTGGGAGGACTCTCGATACGTTGGCCACCTTGTATGGCGTCTTTGAGTATTTGATAGAGGTATCAACTTCGCCCTCACCATCTTCATTGGACTCATCCATAGATTCCTCCTTTTTTGTATTTTCAGTATCTGGCTTCTTAACCTCTTCTTTTGGTTTCTCATCAATATTCATAGCATCATCATCCCTCTGTTGCTTGGTCTTTTTGGCTCTAGCTTTCGCCTTTGCAGTCGTGGACAACACAGCTGTTTCCACTTTTTCAATGACAACACCCTTCTCCTCCTTCACTTTCGGTGGATAGTCAAAATACTGTGGTTTGGAATGACATAGAAATTCAAATTCTGGGATTTTCAAATCCTCGGTAACACCCACAATTGATGTTGGGGTAAATGCCAAACTTAAGAAATGAGTCAATGGATACCAATACCAGAACTGTGTGAATAATGCCAACCCAACAATGGCCTTCGTGTTCAACGTACCAGTAGAGCTATTCTCTACCTGAATGGTGACATTACGACCACCCGCATCTATTATACCTTGAGACAAAGCAGCACCGAACTTAGCCAAAGCATCTTGACCCTTGTTGGAAATAATTGATGAATACAACTCTCTGACCTCCTTAACTTTTGGTGTAGTTTTTTCATTGGCCTGAATCAAAACCATTGATAATGCAATCAATGCACCTTGGCGAACGAAATCAACTGAATCTTTAGTCAATGGTTCCAAAACATCAATGGCCTGTTGTAATCCACGACCGGCACATGAAATACCCAATGCCATACATGTACCATAACGAACATGTGGGTTGTGTGATTCTGATAAAAGTTCCACAATTCTTGGAACTGTCTGATAATCACGAATCAAGACAAACCCTAAAGCAGTGACTGCGGCTCTTCTAACATTGTCATTCGAATCAGACACAGCAACGTGTAACAATTTTTGAATGGCTTTGTTGTTACCAGTACCAGCATAAGCCAAAGCAATTGTATGAGCACCACCATAACGTAAACTTGGGTTTTGATGAGTCAACAATTTCTCAATCATTTCGTCAGCTTTCTCTTCTCTACCGAAATTCAATAAAGCTAAACCAACAGCCAATCCACGAATGATATTTTCGTGTTGAGTTTCCTCCGCATAGCCAAACATGTCAGCTTCAACACTTTCATTACCTGACCCCAACATGATTAAACCCATACCTAAAGCTGCAGCTTCTCCAGATGTGGCAGAGTCGGAGTATAGCACCACTCTTAACTCTTCATAGATATCTTGATTTCCTGATCCCATTCCAGCAACACCGGTACCCAAAGCAGCACCATGTAAAATAACATCGACATCATCAGTACCAGCGGAAGTGCCGTTCTCAACAATATGTTGTCTCAAATAATCGATTGTTTCTCTACCATGTCCTGCGAAAATCAAACCCAAAGCATAAAGGGAACCACCTTTGGTATAATGAGAACCTGAGCTTCCTGGTAAATAAGGCTGTAAGATCTTACGTCCTTGTGATAGATTACCTTTATGAATCACACCCAAAGCTGCAGTAGCTGAAAACTTAGACCAGTTTGTGGCTTTCCCTAGCCATTCAAGATTTGATCTGAAGAAAGAGTCATCAGTGGTACCAGCATGCAAGAAGGCATTTTCAAAAGTGATGGCTGTATGGAAAATTGAATTTCTACCATCTAGGTAATCTTTTGATTTGTTCAAGATTTGAATATCAGTATTGTTGTTCTTGTGCAAGAATGTCACATCATAATCACAAGTTGGAATACCTGATAGAATCTTGATGATTTTATTGATAGTGACATCTTCATCATTTTGATTCAAATTTTCCAAGTTACGGATAGTTTTGTCTAATAATTCCTGGGATGCTGAGTTGACCAAATCAAAAGCAACTTGATGAGCAGTTAACCTTGAAGTGGTGTCATTTGATTTGAGGAAACTTGTGAATAGGTGGGTGGCTAGATTGTGATCATTCAAATTGACAATAATCTTGCAGACGATGAAAAAATCTGGCGATGATAGACGTGTGATAATCGTAACTAAAGATTGCAAAATCTGACTTCTGAAAGTAGTATTATCAATAATGGTGGTGGCAATATTTAGTGAATAATTGATCAAATTTAGCACATTTTCTTCTGTATCAACTTTTAGTTGATCAGTAATGATTTTCTCCATGACGTCTAATCTAAATGCATCCAGGGCAATACCAATAGCCAATTTGAGATCGTTAGCGCTGATAGCTTTTTGCAACATGTTTTCGAAGATCTGCAATAATTGAGATGGTATTTCTTCACTTGAGCCCTCATAATTCTGCTTGTTTAACTTGATGTAGCGACTAATCGCTTGTGAGATAATGGTTTCAACATATTCGGAATGTTCATCCAAGTTGAACTCCTCACCAGCAACAAGGGCAAACTTGACAGCAGATTCGTAATCTCCCAAATTGTAGTAAACCTTCGAGGCAATCAATGCAGCCAATTTGCGACCATTGAAACTCTCATCTTCGTACAATTCCTCGATTTCCAAGATGCTATTAGCAACTTCTGACCACAGTTCGTCGACAACGGTGTTAATTGATTGAAGAGCGTATTTTCTCAAACTGACATCATGTTCTGCCAAAAGCGCCAAATAAGGTGCTGCAGTGGTGGCCATTGTGCTTAGTGTCACCCGTTTTGTTCAATTGAGTGAAAGAATCAACGATAAATCAGATAGAAGAAATAAATCAACAAACAATAAGCTAGAAGATTCGCTTCATTTTGTTGATGTTTTCTTTCGCCACCAAAATTCAAAATGGCTGCACCGGAATAGGAAGTAGAGAAGTCGGATCTGAGATCTTACATGCTTATATAAAATTCGCGAATGATCATCATAACAATTTAGTACGTCATAACCTTCCTGTCCCTCAATACTGATGATTCTTTTCAAATCTGTGAAAGAACTGAAGTCAAGTACAGAAGCAGTCTAAGAGATTAGTACTGCTGATATCAAGACACGTTTGAAGAACCATGTTCACACGAAATCTGCTCAGATCTGCCGCTGCATCGCGTGCCATTTTGAGATCATTGACATATCAATTAGCATATTCACAAGGCAACATAAGATTCTATGCTCAAGCCTCCGATAGTCAATTCTTTGTCGTGCCAGCACAAGACATCATCAAGGAACAGACAGAATATAAACAGTTACCTGATGACTCACAATACATTGAAAAATTCTACGATGAATTGATGGAGTTCAACAAGGAGATTATGGAGAACAAGACTATCGAGTTCAATTCGTTTACTGATTTCGAGAAAAACCCCAATGCATTGATTAAAGAGTTAGAACAATTTATCCAAGTTAAAATCATTCCGAAATATGCCAAGAAGGAGGATCTTGGTTCTAGGATGGTCTTACAAAGATATGGTGAGTTTTTGAGAAATTTAAAGATAACACTCTTGTTGAACGGTGGACATACTTTTATATTTGATATATTGATTCAAAATAAGAAGTTATTTGATGGATTTGATGTTAATAAGAAATGAATAATGGTTATATGGTTATGGATTGCGTGGGTAATATTTAGGTTTATGGAATGAATATTTATCTTTTTAAAAACTGGTCATTTTGTACTATGCGACATTCAGGATGACATACTACGAGTGATCCTTCCATAGTGGTGGGATGGACACTTTCATAGCGAACTACCACAGAAGGACAGAGTTTCTGGTCTTTGAACTTTCAATTTGAGTTAGTGTGCGACCTCAGACGAGCAACACTGTTTACATTAAGTAATCAAATTAAAGTACGAGTGAGTCCACGATTTGACTGACACATGAATGGCAGAAAGTGTATTCGATGTGAATTCTAGAGCTTTGACAGCTTATGTATCCTGTAAAAGCACTCACATCAACCACCAGAAAAAATTTCTCAAGGTGTCGACCAAAGGCATTGTAAATCCTAATTACAAAGGCTTCAGCCAAAGCTCTAAAACACATTTACAACTCGTACACTAACATTATCTGGACTGATTTCCAGAAAACTAAAGGAAGTGCACATCTTACAATCATGACACATAGCATTGTGTGGTGTCATATAGAAATGAGTAGCAAAATGAAAGGAAGCCGGATGACATATATCCGTACCAGAGGTTTGGTCTATACATAGATCCAGAAACTCTTGATGATTTCCGTAGTAAAGTTACATTGGTGTCTTTTTTTGTTAAGCTGTGTAGCTGGCCAGCGCTCTGCCTAACTAAGGGCGCCACGCATCCATTTCAACGGATCGCGTTTGACTCTGATGACAAACCCCGCGTTGACTCGGACCCTGTCAAGTCTTTGACACCAAAATACATCACAAAAGACCGCTTCAAAACCGCAGATTGTACCAAAAAAAGTAGCCGATTTCCAAGCACTCCATTTATTCACCCATATACTCTATTTACAGGATAGATATACCGCTACGAACCTAACCATCAAGCTTCCCTCTCAAACTCCCCTAACATCCAAACCCCTAGCCACACAATTGCACGTGATTTTACTTTTTTTCTTGACACACGCAAAATTTTCGGAAAATTACTTTATAAACACACGTCTGACTCTTTATTGACTTTTCATATATATAGACAAAAAGTGGTAATTTAGATTTGCTTTAGTGAATTTAATCGTCAAATCCATTTCTTTCAGAAATTCATCATGTCCACTCCTCAACAAATCTCTCAATTGCAAAAAACCTTCGAGCAGGCCACCATGGGTTCTCCACATGCTGTTTCCACTTCTCCAACTCAGTCATTTATGACTCAAGCTCGTCCAAGAACCATGTCAAGTTCAAAGTTGGCTAAACCTTTAAAACCCTTCAATACTGAGGATATGAAGATCCTGTTATTGGAAAATGTGAATCAAACTGCTATTGATATCTTCACTAATCAAGGTTATCAAGTTGAATTCTACAAGACCTCATTATCTGAAGAAGATTTGATTGAAAAAATCCAACATGTTCATGCTATCGGTATTAGATCCAAAACCAAACTTACAGAAAAAGTGCTTCGCGCTGCTAAGAATTTAGTCGTTATTGGATGTTTCTGTATCGGTACAAATCAAGTTGATCTTGATTTTGCTGCTTCAAAAGGTGTTGCAGTGTTCAACTCTCCATTTTCTAACTCAAGATCAGTCGCTGAATTAGTCATTGCTGAAATCATCTCCCTAGCGAGACAATTAGGTGATAGATCAATTGAACTACATACCGGTACCTGGAACAAAGTGAGTGCTAAATGTTGGGAAGTGAGAGGTAAAACTTTGGGGATTATTGGTTATGGTCATATTGGTTCCCAATTATCTGTCCTTGCTGAAGCATTGGGTATGAATGTGTTATACTATGATGTCGTGATGATTATGGCTTTGGGTAACTCCAAACAAGTTTCCACTTTGGATGAACTATTATCACAATCTGATTTTGTCACTTGTCATGTCCCTGCAACTTCTGAAACCAAAGACTTACTATCAACTCCACAGTTTGCTGCTATGAAAGATGGCTCTTATGTGATCAATGCTTCAAGAGGTACCGTTATTGATATCCCTGCTTTGATCGCTGCTATGAAATCTGGCAAGATTGCAGGTGCTGCTTTGGATGTCTACCCACATGAACCAGCCAAAAATGGTGCTGGTTTGTTCAACAATGAATTGAATCCTTGGATCTCTGAACTAGTCTCTTTGAGAAACTTGATTTTAACTCCTCATATTGGTGGTTCCACTGAAGAGGCGCAATCTGCTATTGGTGTTGAAGTTGGTACAGCTTTGACAAAATACATCAACGAGGGTACTTCTGTTGGTGCAGTGAACTTCCCAGAAGTTTCTTTGAGATCATTGGATCTAGATCAAGAAAACGTTTCAAGAGTGCTATATATCCATCAAAATGTTCCAGGTGTTTTGAAAACAGTAAACAACATTTTGGCAGATTATAACATTGAGAAGCAATATTCCGATTCCCAAGGTGATATTGCCTACATGATTGCTGATGTCAGTGGTGTCTCATCCGGTGATATCAAGACCATCCATGATGAGCTTTTAAGCACTCCTTATAACATCGCCATTAGGGTATTATACTAGCTTTAACATAACTACGAAAACACGTCTTTAACAGACATAATGAAGAACAGTCATGCCAACATCGAGTACGAGTATTCAACAGTACTTTCCAATAAACAGGAATAGAATGAAAAATGTATTTTGTAGAACCTCGTAATCTATATGATAGAAGTTGCGCGCTCAAAATAAAAAGTTAGACTTTATGAATTAGAAGTTATGCTCTTTAACTTCTCTACTTTGATGCACTCTCCACCGTATCATCCGAACACCACATGCATCATTTTCTATTTTTGTACTAAAAAATTCTTTTTTTGGGGAGTTTTAAATTTTTGAAACCGGGACAACAACAAACTTAGCATAACGTTCGATCAGAAGTTAAGCCCAGAAGGCGAAATAGGTTTTAAAAAATACACGGGAAACAGTTTGAGAATTTAATATTTCTCGAGAAATTGAAATAGCCAGACTTTTTCTTTCCTTTATCGGGCACCCACAACAACAGAGACATCAACACCTTCCCACCAGATCACGGAGCAATCAACACACATTGCCTGAGAATTTGCGATCCCACACTCGTTCTTTTTAGTTTCGCGTCTCGCTGTTTCCCACCCTCAAGTCTAGAACCGGTTTCATCATCGCAAGCTGCAAATTTTGTTAAACCCACAATCTCTACAACAGGTCTTGGTTATAGTTTGGTACGGTTCAATCCATAAGACGTACTCCAGAAGCGTGAGGGGACACCGTTATGACGTCTGTTAACTCCTCGGTGCCCGTCACTACCAGTATGGGTGCTACTAGCACTACTCAGCTGTTCGAAGCCTCCTCATCGCCATCCTCCTCAACATCACAAGCATCAACTTCCTCATCGCTGATAGACTCTAGTTCATCGCTCATGGATACGGCATCGATTATCGATGGGTCTACATCAATAGTATCGCCAAGCACTTCGTCTCTTGAAGGCTCAAGCACGTCCGAGTTCGAGGTATCGTCCTCCACAGATAACCTCAATAGCACCCTCATCACGGTACATATATCATCTTCAACAACCGACAACTCCACTCTGAGCTCCTCAAGCCATAACTCCACATCTTTTTACTACCAATCATTGCTAGGAGTCACTATCGAACCACTCTCTTCCTCTACAACATCGAATAACCACTCTTCATCCTCACATTCATCTTCATCCAAATCCTCCGGATCATCCTCAACATCACCATCTTCATCTTTAGCCTCATCTTCTGCGGTGTCCTCGTCATCTTCAGCAGCATTACCATCATCCTCGCCTACATTAGCATCTATCACATATGTCTACACTCAGGACTACTATATCACCGATGACTCAACATCTTTTTATACGGAATTACCAGTAACAACAATATTAGATGCAGATGACAGCACTTTCTCCACATCAGCAGAATCGACATTAACCACTGATATAACTTTTCTGGAGAATGCCAACCCGAACTACAAAATCCAGTCTACATCTGCTTCTTCTGATGATGGTTCCTCATCTGAAAACACCAAGACAATAGCTGGCTCAGTGGTAGGGTCAGTATGTGGAGTGGGATTACTGTTACTAGCACTCTGGTGGATATTCTTTAGAAAGAAAGCTTGGAAATCAAGTGCTTCCGAAAAGGGGTTTTCCCATTCCATTGCATCAACAAGACATTATGACGGGACCTCCTCGTCTGCTTACATGGATGAGAAATCTCAAAAGAAGAGATTCAAACTGATCTCGCTATTACCATCATTCCATAGAACAAACTCAAACACAAGCTCTACAGCAAGCTCCGATGGACTAGGGCTTGGCTTGAGCTCTTTAAGATCATCAATTCTGAACAATCAAGAGCTCCCACCACAATCTCAATACCATCATGCATCATCTCCAAGGACCAGATCCATCCCAACGGTACCATCTAGACAATCCAAAGCTAAGTACAACCAAAACCGTACAATTGACACGGTTTTTGAGGAGGCTGAATCAATCAATTCATCACCAGATTATACAAAGCACAATCCAAAGAATTACAACCCTCAAAGATATGAAAATAGTGGTCTTCAACCCGCTGCTAATCCATTTGATGAAGGTCGAATGAAGAAAACACCACCACTTCCACCACCCGTAAGACGTGCAAATGCATATTCTGCAGCGGATGACTTCCATAGATATTCAGTTGGGTCTATTGAATCTTCGATAATTTCTGAAGACACGGATGATGCAAGTACGGATGAATCATTAATACAATACATCAACAATGATCATGAAAGAGGAGGTGATGGGAACACTACTGGGTTGTTTACAGAGTTGGTTTGATGTGTTATATTATTGGAGTTTTGTTTGTCTTTTGATATTTGAGAAATAGTTGGTTTTGGGTTCAGTTTTACTATATTGTTTTTTATGAAGAGTCTGATATGAATTATCTGATTTTCTTTGTTGTTGATTTTGGAGTTTGAATTGGAGGTAAATATGGGAAAGAGAAAAGAGTTTTGCTTTATAATTTCGAGTTATGAAAAGAGCTTATATATTTTGTTTATATACTACAATCATTTGATATTTATGAATTGATATACTGATGTATATGTAATGATGATAAAACCTATAAATTCCTATAAAACCTAAAAATCCCATGACTGTTGAAAAAAATACCCCTGTTTGTGATTTTGATCCTAAACCTAGCCCCCTAAATCCTTATTAATCATAACTGACAAGTCATAATCCCGTTCTAAAACCCAGCCATGGTGAACCCTGTACTATAAGGTTCACGACTCTGTGCCGGCAGCAGATTGAACGTTGTATCAAACATCGTTGTGCCACGGGATCTCGTGAGCGTGGCTGCACTATTCTTTTTTTTCATAGAGCCTGTTGGTTCGATATCGTTTCGTTCAATGACATACTGATTTTCCTTGTACTTCTCTTCCTTGTCCTGGGCCTTGATGTACCTCCATCCAAGATATTTATGACAGCATACACAGAGTGTATCGCATACCACATACTTCCCTGTGGCCATTTCTCGCTCTGTAGATGAGCCATTGAATACATTGACAACTTTACTCACGAGATAGGCATTCCCGTGCTGTCCCGTGAAGTCTCTGCTCTTTACATTCGAGCTTGAAAAGAGGTGTGTGTGGCAGTGGTCGCAGCGAAACACTGTACGGGTCTTACCATGGTCATCCAGCTGTACTTGGTAGTAGAATCCCATGCTAGTGTGATGTGTGGTGTATAAATAGTAACGGTAGTACCAGTAGATGTGGTATGTGTCACCCCGCCTTGAACGACCAAGAACTTACTAACAGCTCTCTTTGCACCTTGAGTGTCTGATGAGCGAGCAAGAAGTGGGTGAAGCTTTTATCGGTTGTTGTGTTTGCCACTATCTGTGGGAGTCAAAGGAAGTATGGGTAGCAAAGGAAAAGGAATAAATCTCATCACGTATGTGAGTACGCATCTCTCTTCATTGTGGTCGGATATAGCATGAGTCATGTGATAGAGCTCGGAAATTATCCTTTTTACCCTACCCGAGACTCTTACCTGTTTTTCAAGCATCAGTGAACTTTTCAATTATTTGAAAAGGTCGTTAGTGCTCATATCATCAGGATTTCGGAGCCTGTTCTGTCTACACAAACATGAGTCTGAGACTTCTACTGAGACAAGGCTCGCCCTGTCAACGTGCTCCAAGTTTCCTTGGTCTCAGAGCGCTCCACATGAGTCCATATGTAATGAACGAAAAATCTGATGGATCTCTGTTTGGTGAGATCACCAATGCCACGTCTGAACAGAAAACCAAGAAGAGAGGTGACTTTGCAGACACTTTGCAATCTATGGGTACTGATGAGAAATTCGATTTCAAAAAAATCACAGTGCGTAATGATATAAAGCTACAGGAATTCATAGGGCATACACCAACTCCAAACACATCAAAATTACTGTCCCCGTTGAAAAAAGAACTTTATGCTCAAAATGTTCAAGAGAACGGATTTTTCAAGAACAATCAAGAGATCACACTGCCAAATGGTGACAAGTATCTTTTGAAGTTAACCAAAGAGGAGGTTGACATTATGGAACCAAGTTTATACGTCAAATCATACAGAATCAAGAGTAGTATGAAAAAAGCCACACCATATTTAAGATTTGTCCAAGGTATGAAAGTGAAAGAAGCCATCACTCAAGGTCATTTCCAGGCTAAAAAAATTGCTAAAGAAGTTTCGGAAATGCTATCGAACAGTATAGAAGATGTTGAAGGTTTGACTAAATTACAATTAAACCCTGATGAACTATACATAAGTGAGATATGGACAGGCTCTGATGGTTGGTGGATGAGAAGAATGGAAGCCAAAGGTAGAGGTAGATCAGGTATTATTCATCATCCTTATATTCATGTTCGTGCCATCTTGAAAACACCAATGACTTTGAAAAGATTAGCATGGGAAAAGGAGCAGAAAGAGCTGAAGAGAACTCCTATTTACCAGTTGCCAAATGAGAAATTACGATTCAAGTTGGATGGGTTCTACAAATGGTGAATGCTTTGCATGAAAAATTCTGTATATATCAATAAAAGATGTACATAATATTGTTGATATATTGTATTGGTGAGGGTGAATAATCAGTAGTGATAATAAATAGGTTAATAAATAAATAGTATATGTGAGCTTGAACAGTTTTCCAGCGAATTACAAGATCACTGCTTGTTCGGGAAGAGCCGTTGATCAAGTTTAATCATCATACCCCTTGAGATTCACATTTCTTGGTCTTTTAGGCAGGGGATACGACATAGGCACTGGTTCATGGTCAGGATACCAGAATCTTCTTCTTAGTGGAGTCAGTGTCAGCGCCATAATGGGACCAGCAACACCAATGGCAACGCTAAAGAATATGTGTGGTCTGTTATGGGCGTGATAGCGACACCACTGATATTGATTGTATTGTTAGCTGGATCCTGAGCAGAAATGAGTTAGGAAAAGAAATATACGTACACGTATTGGCTCCTTGAAGTACACAGGATAGTCGGACATCGCACCAAGACTCTCAATTATCAATGGTGAACAATGGTATTAGTTCCTTGAAACTCTTCTTTTCCCCACTAAACACCTCCAAACATACTATTCTTGATATTTCGCGAAGATGGAATCTATAGATCGAGTTCGTGGCTGAGATGCTTCCCATACCAGATATAGAAAAATCCATCAAAAAAGTAGTTGAAAGCATCAAAACAAAGCGAATTTGGTGTTTGATCGTCCTATATAAGAGCATTTATATCATGCAGTGTGCGAGTGAGTAATGTATAAAATTATCCAAACTTGGAGCTTCACTAACATCGTGCTTTAAGTTTCTGGACAGCCCCCAAAAGAGCCAGTGGTTTCTCCAAAGAGCGGTGCCATTTTTGAAAGATCTCTTATAGAAAGCTACATCAATGAGCATCATAAAGATCCAATCACATCGGAAGACCTAGAAATTGACGATCTGGTTCAAATAAGAGCTCATCCATACCAAGCACCAAGAGTACCAGCCCTGAACTCGGTGCCTAGCTTGCTATCTGCCTTACAGAACGAATGGGATTCAATCGCATTAGAGCTATTTCAATTAAGAAAACAACTGGCTGATACCAGAAAAGAGCTTTCAACTGCTCTATATCATCATGATGCAGCAGTTAGAGTAGCGTCAAGGGCTATAAAAGAACGTGATGAGGCAAGAGAGGCTTTAAATGCGTTGACGGTCTCCATCAGTGGTGGAGTGAGCACAACCAATACAAATGGTACTGAAAAACAAGAAGAGGAGGATATATCAGTCACAGATTCATCAATTCCACAAGAGATATCGAATGCTATTTCTGAAGCCAATCAAGAATTATTCGCTCTACACAAGTCTCAGAAACAAAAAGTCAATGTCGCTCTTGATGTTTCATTATCTAATATCGAAGATGATTCAATTGATTCAAAACCTTTCAAAAAGACGTCACATACAAATGTTATCAAGGGAAAAATTTATGTTACTTCCAGTACTGGTATCACATCAGCTTATGACCCTGAAGCCAAAGAGTTTTTCAAAGATGATACAATTCACAAAAATGTTAAGATCACTTGTATTGTGAAAACAAATGAATCAAGTATTGTTGGATTGAATAATGGACATATTCTCATCAATGATAAACCTATAAAAATGCACAAATCACCAATTGTGAAAATTTGCGTGCATCCATCTCTTGACCACCTAATAATTTCATTTGATCAATCTGGGAAATTCTCTGTTATTGATACAAACACACTGACCACTCATTTCATTGGCGAAATTGGCTCTAGTGTCATCACTGCTGATATACATACAGATGGTGCTATTGTAGCTGCTGCTGGTAAAGATGGATCAATCTATATAGTGGATCTACGAACAGGTCTGGTTGCTAATACTCTAGCAAGTCCTGATTGCACAATGACTGCATTAAAATTTGGGTCTAATGGGTATTGGTTATTTGGTGCGTATTCAGAAAATGATAAAAGCTATAGCATCAAAGTCTGGGATTTAAGAAAGGAGAACACTTTCTTTATTATTGATGTTTCATATAAAGTCAATAACATCTTGTTGGATAAATCGTCTCAATTGGTGGTTGGGCTGACCAGTGGCGGATTGGAATTAGCTCAATACAACAAAAAAGGAAAAGAATGGAATAAAAAGGCCTCCCTAGATGTTGATGTTGATGAGGATATAGTGGATGGTCTTATCGTAAGTGATGATGAGCCAAATCAATTGAGATTGGCTATAATAACTGCCTCTTCAGCAGCTAAAAATTTGACAATTAGCTGAAAAATGATAAAGCTACTTGTGTCAACTTCAATGTATTATATGCTCCTAGATTAACCACAGATCAAGAGGTAGTCTGTAGATGATCGATCCGCGTGGCGGCGCAGGCCTTTATATGTTTACATAATCGCCCTATCAATAATTTTTTATTGTTATGGCTCGGTAACAACCAAGAGAAGCCGAATTCTCCTATTGAAACATTCCTTCTGAACGTTTTGATCTCTTTGTATCATACCTGTCATATCACACTGTTCTCAATGTCTCGAAGAATCGTAAGGAGAATACGAAATGTCACTTCAAGTCCCGCAGAGATAAAGATTAAGAGTGTCACGAGTAATGATTCCTTCGGACCAACCGCTACAGAATTAAATGAAGTCGCTATTCTGACATTGAATCCCAAACAACTGAGACAAGTGACGAGTATACTGTCCAAGAGAATTAATGACAACTCGAAGAATTGGAGACATGTACTAAAATGTTTGACAGTTATACAGTATTGTATTCTGGCTGGATCATTGGAGTTTGTCAGTTGGGTTAAACAAAATGGGTACTTATTCACTACTTTGAAAGAATTTCAATTGAAAGAAAATGCCGATATTGCATATAAGATAAGGACAAAGAGTCAACAGATATCCAAACTACTAAGAGATGATGAGTTGCTGAATTCGAAGAGAGCTAATTTCCATATTTTTAGATCAAAAATGTCTAGACCTTCTATGGACAAACGATCTTCTTTAGATATAGGAAGAGAAGATTTAGAGATTGAAGAAATTACTGATCCTGTACCATTGGATTTACAAAGAGGGACACGCAGTTTTGAGATACAGAGAGCGTCTGTCAATGAAGTGGAGAGGAAAAGGGGGTTACGGTTTCAGGAAGAGGTTTATAATATATTGGATGATATTACAGAGGAGTGATGATATTTCTCGCCTGATGTTTCATAAAGAGTTGTAAAAAAGTTATAGACCGTGTTGGGCCAAATGGGTATGGTGCTTAATCAAGCTTCCGAGCTTTCCCATCATATACTTCATCGCCACAAATCAATAATTGAGAATATAATGACACACAAATAAATTTCTGGTTTGTAATATTAATGAAGGGTTTCAGTACAGAGTTCAATTATTTCTATTTGTCGAAGTAATTATAATAAAGTATGTATATGGTGCTACAACTCGTAAGGCGAGTGCTACCTTATGAGCTAAGAAAATTTCGTTGCCATAGGGATGATTATTTATTTACGCAAGTCAAACCGCGCATCAACGATTTTGACACATTTTGAGGTAGACGGTTCCTGGCGTATTTTTTTGAGCTTGATACTGGCAACGCTCTAAGTAGAATACTGTTCTTATCTGTACTTCGGATAATGGACAAATATCGAATTTTTTTAGGAACTTTGTGCTTACTTTTTTGATAGGCATTTTGTTCAGGTGCTCGATAAGAAAATCAGGTACTGCATGAGAGTAAGTGAGTACAGGTTTCTGTAACACCATTGCATATAGCTGTCGACAATCTGCTACCAGTACACTACATGATCTAGCTATCACTGTTCAACTATAAGCGATAATGAGGTTACCTTTTATCCTAGACCCTGCATATAGATGGATAAATAAAAGCTCTTTGGGCCTTTGTGAGCTTCACATTATGAGGCCAATTCCAACCAGAAGCGAACAGCAGTCCTCAGTTGTAGTCAATGAATGATTTAGTGCCAATCAATATACTGACACTCCAAAAATCCACCTTCATCAACAAGGGCATAAAATAATAATCGTTCTAGTACGAGTACATAGTCTTTTCTTTTTCTACAAATTGCGAGATTCTTTGCGTGGCGTCCGAATTAGGGAAAAGCGCGAATTTCTTTTTCTAGAAAGTCAAAATATTACGCCATTCGCGAACTATTTCGCCACCCGCCAAATTAAGCGCCTGAGCACAATATAAATAGACAGCCCCTTCTCATTTGTGAATGTTCTCCTTCACGTCTCTTTCTCCAACACACAAATAGCTACGAAAACAGCAAATAACACAATGCAAATCTTCGTTAAGACTCTTACTGGGAAAACCATCACTTTAGAAGTAAGTTCCTCTATTTGATAAGCTGAATTGCTAGCCTTTTGCTGATGGTTTTGTGCCTTTTTTGCCCCCCTTGTTGCGTTTCTTATCAGTGTGCATGTGGGTAGGTCCATGACAGATAATGTGCTATTTTCAAGGAACTTGGACGGTACAGCTAGCTCATTCTATCTCAAGGATGTACTGGGGACTTTACAATGTCCATTACTGGTCTTTTCTTACACGTTGCGCGCAGCCAGTGGCCCTTTTCAGCTTTTCACCCCTATCTCGTAAACAAGGATACTAACATTATCACAGGTTGAATCTTCAGACACCATTGACAACGTCAAGTCCAAAATCCAAGACAAGGAAGGAATTCCACCAGACCAACAGAGATTGATCTTTGCTGGTAAACAATTGGAAGATGGTAGAACTCTTTCTGACTATAACATTCAAAAAGAATCCACTTTACATTTGGTCTTGAGATTGAGAGGTGGTATGCAAATTTTCGTTAAAACCTTGACTGGTAAGACTATCACTCTAGAAGTCGAGTCTTCAGATACTATCGACAATGTCAAATCCAAGATCCAGGATAAGGAAGGAATTCCACCTGACCAACAGAGATTGATTTTTGCTGGTAAACAGTTAGAAGATGGTAGAACTTTGTCTGATTACAATATCCAAAAGGAATCAACCTTACATTTAGTTCTAAGATTGAGAGGTGGTATGCAGATCTTTGTCAAGACCTTAACTGGTAAGACCATTACGTTGGAAGTTGAATCTTCTGACACTATCGACAATGTTAAATCTAAGATCCAGGATAAGGAAGGAATTCCACCTGACCAACAGAGATTGATTTTTGCTGGTAAACAATTGGAGGATGGTAGAACACTATCAGACTACAATATCCAAAAAGAATCTACTTTGCACTTGGTTTTGAGATTGAGAGGTGGTATGCAAATTTTTGTTAAAACCTTGACTGGTAAAACCATTACCTTGGAGGTTGAATCTTCTGATACTATTGACAATGTCAAATCCAAAATTCAAGATAAAGAAGGGATTCCACCTGATCAACAGCGTTTAATTTTTGCTGGTAAGCAATTGGAAGATGGAAGAACATTGTCAGATTACAATATCCAAAAAGAGTCAACCTTACATTTAGTTCTAAGATTGAGAGGTGGTATGCAGATTTTTGTCAAAACTTTGACTGGTAAGACAATTACCCTAGAAGTTGAATCTTCAGATACCATCGATAATGTTAAGTCTAAAATTCAAGACAAGGAAGGAATTCCTCCAGACCAACAAAGATTGATTTTTGCGGGTAAACAATTAGAAGATGGTAGAACTCTTTCGGACTATAACATTCAAAAGGAATCGACTTTACACTTGGTTTTGAGATTGAGAGGTGGTATGCAAATTTTTGTTAAAACTTTGACTGGTAAAACCATTACCTTGGAGGTTGAATCTTCAGACACCATTGACAATGTTAAATCGAAAATTCAAGACAAAGAGGGTATTCCACCTGATCAACAACGTTTAATCTTTGCTGGTAAGCAATTGGAAGATGGAAGAACTTTATCAGACTACAACATTCAAAAGGAATCAACTTTACATTTGGTTTTGAGATTAAGGGGTGGTTTGTAAGGTGCTTTATTTGACTTAAACCCCTGATTTTATTTATTTTCTATGTCAAGTTCACCAGCTCAGTTAATTCCATTTTTTATATCATGATAGTTACATCTTACAGGGGTTATTTTTCTTCTATTTTTCTTTTTTTTTGGGACTGCTCTTTGTTAATTTCAATGGATTCACCATTTAGAGGTTATTCATCTGAGATATACGAGGTTATGTCGTTTTTATAGAGTTTTCATTACAAATGTTTTGATCATGTCTATAACCATAATATTGTAGTTTATAATGCATATCTCACGCCAATGCATTCTTGATCTCGACCTGCAAAATTGAATTGTTTTCTCTAGCTTGGAACTCTCTCAAGTTTTTTTTCACGGCAGAACTTAACTTTTCATTGCCAATATCAAGCAACACTTTGCCTACGCGAACCGTTTGTGTTTTCACATTCTCAACATCATCATCTTTGGTGTTATAAGCGAATAAAAGATCCCAGGTAGAAATCAATTCCTCGACAGTATTGTTCGCTAGTTTAGCATCTTTCAACACTTCCCCAACTCTGGTTAAGCCTTCCACAACGCAAATTTGAGATCTCCACGTTGGTATATAAATTTTTGTGTCCAGTGTTTCGCACAAGGATTTCAAAATGAACCTCAAATAAACAGCATGGTATGAACCATTGTTATACCTTTGAAAACTCTTCGTCAAACTGTTCAGTGCTTTCATTCTATCTGCTTCTTTTGTCAAATTTTTCTTAGAAGACTTCTCATTGACAGTCTTATTGTTATTCCTCTTATTTTTCTTGAGCTCTTCCTCGTCTTCATCATCTGAATCATAATAGTCTTCACCCAAAATGTCTTTAAATATATCAAGAGATTGATCATATGTCTCTTCATCGGGATATTTGTTCAAGAAATCTCCCAAAGAAACAATTGCATGCTTCTGATAAGTCTTATTACGTCTCTTGGCTTCATTTATCACAATTTGCTTAACTTTGGGCAAAACACCATCATGCTCCCCAATATATTTTTCCGATTTCAGAGACAAAGAAACTAATGCCTCTAAAACGTCTTCTTTACCATTCCAGGATCTACCTTGACAGGCATTAATTGAAACTTCAAACAAATCAGCTGTGTTACTGATCCCTGTTGTGCTATCAAGCGCATTACAAGCTTGTGCAATACTCTTTGCGACAATTTGCCTGATTTGGAACTGTTGGGCATTGATATATTTCTTCACAAGGTCACAGATTTCATGGATATAGAGCTTGACAGCACCATTTCCTGAGGTATTTTCACTCCACTCACTGGAAAATGTCTTACTCACTTCCTTGCTTGGATCATGTCTTGCAATGAATGCTATCGGTAGGAAAGCGCCTGCAACAGTGGCAAAACGGTCGCCCGAATACTTGGAGACAGATTCAGAGGCAATCCCAGCAACAACTTTTGGTGTCTCATCTTCAGACTCGAAATACATTTTCTCAATCTTTCCAGCATATTTAACAACCGACTCCACGGAACAAACACGGCATATGTAACCAGCTGCTGTAGCAAATGAGGAGCATACAGTCATGTTTCTATCATTGAGCTGAGATATGCAGGTGTTCAATAACGACTCCCCATATGGCTTCACGGTCTGTAAGTGTCTGATAATTAGCATAACTAACACTCTAGAGGCAGCCGCCTTCGAGGGCAAGCCCACAGACCTTTTCACACTAGTCTGCAATCGATCAACAACTTCTTCGATAATATCACCATTAACAAGATCTATCAATCTTTCCAACCCATTCATGATCGGTGAAGATCCAATACTTTGTATTCTATGAGCATCTATGTCATCACTTTTCATTTTATACTTATCAGCATTGAGAGCCAAATAATTGATGATTTGTGGTTCCAAAGTAGACATCAACAAGATGAATTGTTCAATCAACTCCCCAATGAACGGCCTGATTGCTTTCCCTGCTTTCTTGACGAGATTCAATATAGTCTTAAGGGAAAAATCACGAACCTCTTCGGCATCACTTTGAATACCTTTGTTACCTAGTAAAAATGGCAAAAGTTCACCTAGAACTTCCTTAGCACGACCAGCAGAAGATCCCGAATCAACATTGATACTGTTCACCAATATTTGAGACAATGTCCTGGTCAAACCACCACCTGCTTTTCTGACACTTTCCTTGATATCATCAATAGCTCTAAAGGCCATAGTCCAGATTTCTTCCATATGTTCTTGATACTTATCGGCCGGTAAAGTCTGAACCAGTTCGGTTAAACCCACAGTACTTGCTTCTCTTACTCTCCATTCTTTATTCCCCATACCTGTCAACAGTTCTTTCATTATAGCTTTGTGATACTTCTCCACAGTACCTGCCGTATCAGACACAATACTAGACCAGATGTCATTCATGGATCTGGAGACAGAAGAGCTTGGGTCAAATCTGTATCGGTAAAGTTTTGGAATCAAACGATTGGACAAGGAGGGATTCTCAAATAAGAGCTTATCAAGACTTGATTTAGACATGATAGAACCAAGACCAAAAGCAATACCTTTTCTTGAAGACCACAATGCTGAGTTCTTGGCCATAGACATGAATTTATAGACAAGACTTGGGTCACCAACCTCGGATGCTAAACTCAAAATATCCTTATACGTAGATACAGAACCGTCATGAGTCTTGAGGACACCAGGCTCGAATAACTCTGTGTCTTCAGACACAGTACCTGCAGAGAGTTTAGATGATGAGGTCGATTCGGTAAAAGACCTCAATAGACTCTTCACTAACGTCTCTTTCAAATCGTTATCACCAAACTCATAAACAATACTCAACCCTCTAGAAGCAGCGTCCTGAACCAATTCATCTCTATCGGCTAAAAATCTCATAAAGGTAACATGTATGATCCCAGAGTTAGCAGATATTTGTGGTAAGTGACCACAATACTGCACTAAAGATAATAACCAAATACAGCCAGCTTTTCTAAGTGTTGGTTTAGTACTCGAACAAGCAGCTAAAATTTTATTCAAAATGAATTCTAATCTGTCAATTCTTGATGCAACACGAGGTTTCAATCCCCCCACTTGGATATCAATTTGCTGTTGCATCAATTTTGAGTCCCAACCAGCTGCCAAAATAGCCATGGCCTCACCGGAAGTGAATAGAGATTCAACTTGCTTGGTATTATGAGCTTCATAGATAGTGGATTCATAATCAGTGAGATCTTCTTGGATTGGCTCTTCTTCGGATAAAGACAATAAACTGAGAGAGATGATTGCCCGTTCATTGATCTTCTTACATTTGGCCTTCAGTATGTTTACAATCTGGCCCTTGATTTCAATGATTTGAGCATCATTTGTGATTTCAGAAATATCAGGTCCAAAAGCACCAAATTTAGCCAATTGTCCGACAATAGTGATAGCAGCATCACTCAAGCCCGTGTCTGTTGAGTTCATAGCAATCACGAGTATCTTATAGAATCCCACTAAAGCATCAATGGAAAAGGCATCATCACGTTTTCTGTAAAACAGTCTAGAAACCAAGTACCCAGCTGCGGATAATCTCCCGATTGCATTAGAGTGTTTCAAGTCACTCTGAAGAGAGAATACCAAATTATTCAGCAGGCTCGCTACTTCATTGGTCATGAAATTTGGATGAGAAGCAATGATACCAATTGAATTAGCAGCTGATTCGATTATGATATCTTTATAAATTTTTGGATTTTCAATAACATTGTACAAGTTTGAAACTTTAGAGGTTAATCTTGAAATCATATAATCTGGTGATAATGAGATGAGTCGCAAGAAGATTTTCCCGAACGTGGTTTTAGAACTTGCTGAAATGGCAAGTGGTGACCCATCACTGGTAAATTCATTCAAAAGCAATAGTAAAAATGATTCAAGCATTTGTACATTTGACAACTCATTTTTGGTTGATTCAATCACTATTTGATCAAATTCAAGACCTTTATCCAATCTAGTGCCCCATTCTTGATCTTGAACAATGACGGTAGCTTTCCCCTTGACTGCCTGAGAAACGAGCACACGCAAAAGAAATTCCGCACCAGTAGAGATTGAATGGTTCAAAGAAGCACTTTTCCGATTTTTTGCAAACTCCACAGCGTTTATCAATTCAGTAACCATGGCATCAAAATCTGGGAACTCGATGATATTACCAACCCCCATCAATTCATCGGTTGGTTTAAACTCAGAGGTGTTTGATGACTGTAAAATGTTGAACCAATAAGGATGTAATCCTTTTTGAGCTTCTTCAATAACATCTGACTTGTTTTGTGATGATGTACCCAAGACATTTAGCATCCTTGACTCTGGGTCATTGAAAGGGAAAGTAGCATTGACGTATTTCAAAGCAGTGAATCTCACGGAGTTAATAGCTGATGAATCCTCCTCTAAATCGTCATCCTGTAAAAATCCTTTCAGAATCAATTTCAATTTTTGCTTCGAAGCTTCAGGTAAAGATTCCAAATGAATCATCAGAGCACCTAATGCCTCTTGAATTGTAGATCTCACTTCTGCAATATCACCAAACAAAGAATCAAAAAGAAATTCAATATAGGAAAGATCTTGTAAGAGATCACCGTTTTTCTTCAAGATTTGGCCCAAAGCTTCATACTGCAACCTTCTTTGAGTTAATTGGGTAGAGAAATTGGCACCTTGGACAGCTTGGAACCTTGGCCAGCCGTCAGTATGTAAATTATTTCTCAATTGAGCAGCAATATTCAATGAATATTCCGCAGAAGACAAAGAGTCAGCGCCATTTTGGGCAACCCATTGTAAAAACTGGATTGTGGCAGATTTCAACTTTGGATATCTCGTAGAGTTTAATCCTATAGATGTAATGATTGGGACATCCGGATGCTGTGTAGCTTTTTTACTTGAGCTCAAGATTGTGAGAAATCTTTCTTGGATGACTGGTTTTACTGGAGATCTGGGCAAAGTTTTGTCCCCAACGTAAAGAGATATGATATGATTGATCAAACGTTCATCTTCATAAGGTATCTTGATCTTTCTCAGCAAAGCAGCACAGGCGTTACCTACCGGATCACTTGAGTCCATAGATCCAATGTAAAGCAGAGCAACTAAATTCTCATCATGGAGAAGAGGCAAAACAGAAGTGATGTTTTTCTTTGTTTCTGTTAATTGATCAACTTTGTATGAGACACCAGCATCATACGTCAGAAACGCGACATCTTGGGCACTAAGACCGGGACAAGTATAACCTCTTGGAATGATACCATCATTGTTGAGCACTGCATTCAACAAGAACAATTTCTCGAACTTGTCCACAAGAAATCTCTCATCACTTTCAGATAAAAGCAACTCTTCCCGTAATGCTTCAAATTCTGGGGTTCCACGATCTGGAGTTGTCCATCCTTTGAGGCATTTGAACAATATGTGAACGAGTCGCGGTAAAGCCTTACTATCACACTGAGAGATCCCATTACACAAAGTAACAGCAATGTGTTTCCGTTCTTGCAATGAAAGCCTGTCGACGGCCATCGCAGCAAGGAGTAAAGAGTACAACTGGACAGATTCTTTCAGAGACTGTGGAGTCGATTCCGGGACATTGGGTGTCTTTCCCTGCTCAATGAGTTTGGAAGTCGGTAGCTGAACATTAGGGGCAGCCTTGATACGTGGGATGAGGTCTTTAATGAATTTGAGGATCTGTTGACGGACTGCAGAATGTTGTGAACCAAGTTTTAGCAGTAGGGGACAGAGGTAGATGTTTAGTGAGCTCTGGAACTTGTCATCGGAGTTGGCGAGAGCAATACGCAACTCCACTGTGTTTATTAGACTGATCTCCGCTTCGGCCATCACTCAATTGGTCTGCTCTTCTACCCTTCTGATTTCTTGTATTGTTATATGGATTATGAATGATTTTGTTATGGTGGCGACAATTCGAAAATTCACGGACTCGGAGATGAGATTTGACACAAATTAATCTCCGCGGCTACATCAGACTTCAATAGCTATCTGACAAGGGTATTTTATCTATAGACACTTCACTTTTGCTATTTCTATATATGTGCTCCGATCCTCACACCATTGTAGATCCCATGTGTTGGACAATTATAACAGTCGCACTCTTCAGGGGCACATCCACAATCATGCACTGCTACTGGACTTTCAACCTGATCTCCATTGCTACTATCAAAGCTGCTTACTTTCACCCCATCTCTAAGTCTGATCCCTTGGACTATCCCATGTCGCGAGCAGTTATAGCAACAGCATTCGTCAGCATCACATGAACATTCGTCATCCAGTAGTTCTTGAATATTCATCTCGTCAATTGTCTCGAAATTCAACATCTCCATTGGAGTAGGTGCCCTAGCTGTCTCGTAACTGCCATCGATATTCCCGTTGTTGATGTTATTATTGTAGCTATTGTTGATATTCCCGGAATCACTAAAATCTTGCTGAATCTCCGAAGGTGTGCTGGGATTGGTTGAGGACCCATCTTCCAAGATCCCGAAATCTCGCAGTTCCTGATCTGTTCTATGAATGAAACATCCAGGACAGGAACATTCTGGCCCACAGTGACATGTTTCAGCACATCCGTCAGCCATGATCATATCAAATATACGTTCGTTTGATAACGAGCCTGTATTGATGGGAAGGGACGCTGCTTGCATCGTGGGGAAGCTTGCAAATTGATTCATGTCTCTCGGAAGTAGATAATGTGTTGTGTTGTTTGTTTGAATATATTCTTGTTGTTGAGGAGGATGGTGTATCGAAAGGTCAGTATCAGACAATGAGTCTAGAGCATCGTTTCTTGGAAGAATAGGCATGTACTGATGTGTTTTGTGATCAACCTCATTCACTTTCAGCGTCTTCAGTACCCTTAAATCATCAATGTTACTCGCAGTTGACGAACATCCTGCAGATTGTATAAGTTTCGGTTTCCTTATCCCATAAGCTCCCAGTTTGAAGTTATTCAGTTTCTGTCCACTGTAAGGGCCAACATAATCGAGATTCCCATTCTTCACATTGACAAACTCTCTCTTCGAGGCCTTGAGAAGGATAATACCATCATTGTTGCATCCACACTTCTCAGTCCCTGCGTTATCACAGCATCGGCTCTCATGATGATTACAAGAGCTCTTTTCAGCCTTTTTCCCACAACATGACGTCTTCTTCACAGGCTTAGATCCACAACATGACTTTGACTTGGATGTTGAGGTTGATGATGGTGACGATGACTTCTCCGCTGCCCTGGTATCACTCTCTAGATCCTTCTGGAAGATCGCTTCGTCCCTTCTTAACACCACTTCAGACTTTGTCACAGCAATCCGGTGTCCAGCATTTAACGATGGCCGTCCACGACTCCGTACTTGCACCAGTGGCCGCGTAGTGTGTTTGCAAGTGGAGGATCTGTGACCTCTGATGCACTGCACACAGGCATATTTCTCTCCATCCACCAGAATCATCACTATTTGATATCAAAAATTGACAATACCAACACCGATAACAGTCACACTGCTATGCACAACCACTTCCACTTCCACAGCAGCTCAGTCAGAGTTTTGATGTTTGAATTAATCAATTGTGAGCAAATATTTCCACACCTAGAATAGATAAAATACTCGATTTTCTACTCTCCGCAGATTCGAATGGACGACACCGTATAAGCATAATTTTTTTTTTTTTTTCACATGTAGATAACAAATACTTGATCCCACCTGGTTTAGGCCCTTTAGTACCCACTACCCACTCCGCTACACGGACCATCGCTATTATTATCACAAACTAGCACATTTTACAACTTTTCACTTTTGACTTCTCCCGTCGCTTGGCTCAAACAAGAACACATACGTACTTACAGTCTCCCCGAGTCAACTCTCTGAGTCACATCACAGCGTCTATAAAAATACACGAATATTCTCTTCAGACAATACTATACAAAATACAGACAACAAATCATGACCGAGGAAAAGGAGACCACAACGGTGAACACACACCAGATTGAGCCACAAATTAAACCATGGAGATTTTTGCAAAACCTATCAAATAAACTAGACTCTCTCGGTGTGGAAACAAGAGGTATAGAACGTATCCAGCCATACGAAAGATCCAATAACATCAAAGATCAGTTCATATCAGTCATTGGATTCTGGATCAGCGCTACATGCGGTCTTTCTACAATGTCCACTTTCATTCTTGGATCCACATTATTCGAACTTGAGTTCAGACAAGCGTTACTATGTGGGATTATTGCCCAATTTATCGGTTGTGGAGTCGCTGCCTACTGTTCCATAATGGGTCCTAAGTCAGGTTGTAGACAAATGGTTAGTGCTAGATATCTGTTTGGATGGTGGTTTATCAAATTCGTCAGTTTTATCAGTGTACTGGGTGTTCTTGGATGGAGTGTGGTGAACTGTGTTGTTGGTGGTGAAATGTTGGCTGCTATTTCTGATGATAAAGTTCCATTGTGGATAGGGATTATCATAGTGGCTATCTTGAGTTTCCTGGTATCCATTTTTGGTATCAAGCAATTATTAAGAGCTGAAAAGTACATATCCATCCCTGTTTTCATTGCATTTTTGTTGTTATACATTTCTGCATCTGATAAATATGACCTATTGAATGAATTCTCGAATGAATCTGTTGATAAATTAACCATCAAAGGGAACTTTTTATCATTCTTCTCTCTCTGCTACTCAGTGACTTCAACATGGGGTACTATTGCTTCAGATTACTACATTTTATTCCCGGAATCAACACCGACTTCTCAAATTGCCGCTTTAACATTCTTTGGTATTGGTATTCCTTCTACTTTTGTTGGTGTGCTTGGGATGATCTTAAGCTCTTTAGCAATGACAGATGATGGTTATATCAATGAATATGCAGTCCATGGGATGGGTGGTGTTCTTTATCAAGGTTTCAGTAGATGGAATGGATTTGGAAAATTTTGTACAGTGATCTTATTGCTCTCACTAATTGCTAATAACATCATTAATACTTATTCTGCAGCTTTTGGGTTCCAGCTGGCTGGTGTTTGGTTAGCCAAAATTCCAAGATGGTTCTGGGCAATCATTATAACAGTGATTTATTTGGCCTGTGCTCTTGTTGGGAGAGATCATTTTAGTACAATTTTGGGTAATTTCTTACCAATGATTGGATACTGGATTTCTATTTACTTCATTTTATTGTTGGAAGAGAATGTAATTTTCAGAAGAAAGTTTTTGCATTTATACACTAAAGAGTTCCCCATCACCGAAAAACCAGATCCTGCATCCACTTCTACATCCAAATCATACCTGAGATCTTTTTTTAAAGGGAAAAAGCAAAACTACAACTGGGATTCTTGGAATGATGATAAGGTCTTAACTCATGGATTCGCAGCAATGTTCAGCTTTGCATGCGGTGTCGTTGGTGTTGTTGTTGGTATGGCACAAGCTTATTATATTGGACCAGTGGCAAAGAATTATGGGGAATATGGTGGTGACTTGGGTATGTGGTTATCTATGGGATTTAGTGGTGTCGTATACCCATTCTGTAGATATTTTGAACTGAAGAAGTGTGGTCGTTAGAGTCTGGTACTTGATGTCATGTATTATTTATAGCTTCGGATAGGAAAAGTTTGTTTATTGGTTCAGTTGTGTATTGATAACAATGTAGAAGTATGAATATCATACTCGATAAATAAGTTAATAAATAAGGTGATAAATAAATAAATAAATAAATAATCAATAAATAGAAGTTGAAATCAATAGATAGATGTTGTACTTTACAACCTTATCATAAACAATGAATAGAAGAACTGATTATATATCAGATCTTGTAACAGTCTTGACATCAAAGGCTGTATCACTAAATAAACTAGTTTTCACCCCTTCAGGTTCACACGAAGTTCTCTTTCCGCCAAATGGGCCTGGTTTCCCCTTCCCAATCTTGACATCTTCTAACACTTTAATAATACTATCCTTATCCAGATCTTCATAATAAATGTTGTTAATCTCTGCCACTGGAGCATTAGTACAAGCACCCGAACATTCAACCTCTTCTAGGGAGAAGACCCCCTCATCGCCATTTGTCTCCTTAATATACTTCTTTGCAGCTTTGTAAACATCTTCACCCCCTCTGAGCATGCATGCAATATTGGTACAGACTCCAACATGGATCTTCCCAATTGGTTCCCTTTGAAACATTGTATAAAAAGATGCAACTTCGTAAACTCTCATTGGTGGAACTTCTGTAATTTTAGCTACCTCATTCATAACACCAATGGAGCAGAACCCATGTTGTTGTTGTCCTAGCGCTAATAGTGGCATGATTGCAGATTTCTTGTATTGAGTAGGATATTTGGCTAAGATCTTCTCCACTTCTTTAACATTCACTTCATTGAAACTGAACTTGACATCTGGGTTGTTTAGTCTTGTGTTTCTATGAACCCCAACGATGTGATGAGACTCAAATCTTTTGAAGAAAAGAGGAAGCTTCTGTGGAAATCTTTTGAGCATTATACCTAGGGCCTCTCGAGCTTGTTGAGTTGCTTTGCTGTGCTTTCCGTTGATCAAGGGATGATGTATGTACATATACATATGTAAAGTGGTGATGTTCTACCCCATAAAAAAGGTGTTTGGATGTTTTCAGAATCGCGAATTCATTTTTCAGTTGTTTTCAGGTCGTTCTCGCCTTTATGCTACATGTTCCTGAGCCGTTACTGTGGTAAAATTTTCTCAAATTCCCAAAATGATTGGCGTAAAAGAAATAAAGATGCTGCGAAGAAAGCAAAGTGCATGAAAAAAGGATACAGAAGTTTACAACTGATGACGAGAAACACACGACACCAAATCTTTGAGAGATTAACAAGGGTTTAACGCACATCAAGGACTTATATGACTTTCAACCTGAGAATAGAAAAAAAAAAAGGCTGGGAATAAGGAAGAGTGGTAAATAGGCAAAGGATAGTAGCTACACTCCGAGAAGATGAAAATATGCGCAGAGAAAATGAATACGACGTCTGCCAATGAGTTGTGGACATGAGTAGAATAGGGAGTCATCAAAAGGACTATGGTGGTCGCGGCAAAGAAGGGGAGTATAAACAAACAGGCATGCACCCTTTGTTAGAACAACCGTATGCACTTTAATCAATTGCGCCATTAGTTATTATGTTGATAATACTGGTACTAAATGTCAAATGGCATCGGCAAAGTTTTTCTGGAGCAGACAGCAATTGAGCATGAACTTTAATATAGAGCTAGACCCTCAAAAGTAGTAAAAGTGGAATTGCAAAGTAGACTTTAAGATTCGAGCGTTGAGCTTTACGATTTTAGATAGCAGTTATAGTACAAGGTTGAAGAAGGTCAGAGATAGCAAAGAGAACGTAGATATTCCGATTGAGGCTGTAGCTGGGCTTGGGTCGCTGCGACTAATTAACATTTTAGCACCGCTCCCACTAGCAGCTAGAAGCTGCACCGCTCTCTATGGGGCTTTGAACCTCCCAATTCCTGGGGATCCACACCAAATCCCGAGTCTAGCGCTGCTTTGTGGATTGCAAGAATTTTTTTCCGCCAGGGCTAGGCCTGCAAGCTGGACCTAACGTTCCCACACGAAAACCAGGGAAAAGCTCAGAGAAGCGCGGGTCTAGCCCCTCGGCCTCCCAACTGAAACTTTTGCCGCTCTTATAAGAGAAAGATTTCAGTCGTTTCTTGATTTGACCGTGTTCTCCTTACTGATTCTTCTTGTCCTTCTCTTCCAACCATATCAACCATCACGGTCCCAGTCCCTCCTTTCCTACTACAGCCATCCCTGTTCTCGGACAACGCATCTACTATATCTCCCTTCTCCTCAGTTCTCAACTTTCCCCAAAGATCCCAAATCGCCAGGCAACTGTCAGTTCTCTTGATCCTTGTCTTTCCTTTGCCAGATCATCACTGCCATCAAAGAACATCGCCAACCGCTACAACATCAAAAAAGAACTCCATTCCGCAGATAATGGCCGGTGAGAAGTTCCCCATCCTCGCACAGATCGAGGAGGCCTCCCACGCTGAGCACCTAATATCGTCAAACTCTCCACCACTTGCAGGGCTCTTCCACGAGCTACGGAACGAGGCAAGAGACCCTGCCTTTTTGGCCCTTTTCGATAGAGAGTCTCTAGATCGTTTGCTCGCTATCTTTGTCAGAGTCACAGGTGATGTGCAGGCCCAGTTAGACTGTGTCGCTGCCATCTCAAATGTGCTCCACATGAATGAGAAACTCAGACAGGACGAGGAGCTCCCCAGCCCGATGCTCAAAGAGTCGATAACAAAATTATTCACAATGTTGGACCTCGTGAGTGAGCGCGAGATCAACTCGGAGTCACAATACAAGGACTTTCTACCCATATTTAGGCTATATTTCGTTCTTGCACATAGCAAGACTTTATTGCCTCTACTAAAAACCTCAATCCTTAAGATATCTGGGAAATTGCTAAACTTTGTCACATTGAGTGGATTAGAGGCGAGAAGTCTAAACACTATAGTCATTGAGATTTTGAAAATCTTGTACGTGTTTTTGCATTTAATGGGTGATACTTCTGGTATTGATAGTTCATTTGTGCTAAGCTGTAACAAATTCAACTTGTTGTATGACAAGTGCACAAGTACCAATGAGGAGTATGATCTGATGCTTCAGCACTTTGGAAATGTATTATTAGCTATATCTACTGATATCTCACAAAACTATATGTTGAACAAGTATTTATTTGCCAAGAATGAGGTTCGTCATATCAACTACAGAGTTAATGAGTCAGAGCGCCCTGTTCATGATTTAATCGCAAATTTGTCCACATTGATTGTCTTGATCAAGATTGATTCAGACGAGAGTGGAGTTGTTCAATACGTTAAAGAACATTTACACATTGAAAAACTTTATCCTACTAAAGATGCAACGTTTGAAGCAGTTCTGACTGAATTGAATCATAGATTACAGGTTCCATCATCACCTCATTTAAACATGTCTGAGATTTTAGAAGAGTCAAAATCAAATCAATATCAAACTAGCATAAGTTCTGATTTTTCAGAATCTAAACCACGATTCGAAGATTTAACTGAAGAGGAACAAGATCAAGAAATTGCTAAAATGAACGATCTTTTCGATCGAATTGAAAAAAATGGAATGTTCAAGCTTCAGATGAAGTGATTCTTTCGTTATCTTGTTCTGCCATCAGCATTATCATTATCATTATCATCATCATTATGATTGTCATTATTACCGTTTTTCATGTTTCTCATCATCATAACCATTATCAATTACAGTTTTGGAGGTTGGCTTCTCACGTTTCATGATCCAGTCCATGTTTTCATTTCAATTGCAACATGTTTTCCTCTTTTCATTATATCCATCAATGTGCCTTATACTACTACTTGTTTCTTTATACTTGAACACTTACTCTTTCTCATGTCCAGTCGATTCACGTTATTATTAGACTATACACTGGATTAGTGGCTCGCATTTTATCGGAGCGGAATCTTTCTGATTATTTGTCTGTCCTCTTTTTTTTTTTCCCTTATATTTTTATCTTCTTCAAAGCTTTTTGAGGACTGTGCTTTTGCAATACTTCCTAATCTTGCCAACATATTACTAGTTTGTTTTATTACTGTTCACGAGAAATTATTATTATTTAACGGAGTTGTTTATGGTGTTTTCGAAATTATATATGTTATAGCTCATATCAATGGGTGTTATATTTAACTTATACTGACTGGTAGTCTTGTGGATTCATATTCAAATTCGTGATGATATTGCTAACTCTCCACAAGAAAGTTAGTGCTTTTCCCATCTCAGAATACTAGTCCCGCCCAGTCCTTTCTGGTCTGTGTGGTCTTCAATGATCCCCAAAGAAATTTGAGTCATGGTTATATTAAGAATTCTCAGACTTCGATCTAAAGTTTTACGTCAGTGCACCTCAACTGAACACCCCTGATGATCTACTAATACAGCCTACGAACAATCTAAAGAGGTTCGGAGCTTTGTGGCATTGCCCAAGTCTTTCTATCGTGATTTATGACCGTGTTTTTCAAGCGCTAGGCTATGCCAACCCGTCTAACGTCAGCATGAAGTTCCGATAGTGCCTTATTGAGCATAACCACCGAACACAGGGCAAATAAAAATACAAAACTTTTTCGAACAGAACATGGTAGAATAAATCTGCACCTCATCAAGCGAGGGCTTGTGGGTTTTAGCAACGTTCTATCCCATGGCACGACGCGTTTAACATTCAACATACGACAACGATCTGCATCAGCGCATCAACCCTAGACAAGATTTTTCGGACTGAAATTCTACAACACGTTCGCGCTTATGGTAGGGGCTCAATAACCGTCTCGCTATTACTCCAGCAACAGGTGCCATCGGTTTGAGCAACATTTGTTTATGTTTACTTTTTTTCCTCGTCTTTCCTGAATCAACAAACGGAGTAGAGAACCAATCCTACCAACAAGCCACGAATCTTGAGCTGTTTATTGGAAAGGGACACTGCTGTTTTGGCCAAGGATCCACCTTTATATCTACGCGTCCATCTTACGCGTTTTCGTCAGTTTTTATCTCCTCTTTTTGTTTCATTTAAAAGCTTTTTCCTAAGCCAGCATGGTAGCTCCAAACAGTCCACCAAGGACTAACTATGTCAATAGTTCTGAAGATTTCGACAAATGGATTCGGATGGCTACAGATAACAAGATTAATGTAAGCAATAGCTGGGACCTAGCATTGATTGATTATTTCTACGATTTATCTCTCTTGAGAGATGGTGATGGTATCAATTTCCAGAAAGCTTCAGCTACGTTAGATGGGTGTGTCAAAATCTATTCTTCAAGAGTGGACTCTGCTGTCACAGAAACTGGGAGACTCATTAGTGGATTGGCCACCAGAAGGTCTAACGAGTCTACCGAAGACCAAGAAAGTGGAGATGAAGATGAAGATGAGATCAATGACTTGGATGGACAGTCCTCTGCAAAGGGTAAGAAAAATAGAGCAGCAACAAATAAATGCACGTTGGTGGATTTCAAGGCATTAATGATCAAAAAAATGGATTTGGAACTATATGTGGACCCATTGTTCAAGAAAGCTCTTGCCGAATTCGACGAAGGTGGGTCAAAAAGTTTGCTATTGAATATGCTACACGTGAACGAAGATCAAAAAGTCGTGTTCGATACGACAGATTCTGCACAACTATCACGAGATAGTACTGATGGTACACTCTCTCACTATGAGACCGATGAAGGGATCGCTGAAGTTGAGCATAGCTTTGCTGAGATGGATATTGATGAACCTGAAGAGTTATCAAGTGAATCAAATATAAACCACAACTTAATTAAACTAGGACAGAGATATTTGTCTGACGTTTTCACTTCTTCCGTGAATGTTTGCCCATCTTTGAATGAATTACGCTCCGTAATTGATCAGAATGGATCTTCAACTGCCCTTTTACAAGATTTGGAAAACATTGAGGTACCCGATCCTTCACAACAAATCCCAATCAATAGTACAGGTTATGAAACGACATATAATGATTTAGATGTCTCTCTTGGCGAAATAGGTGGTCACCAAGAGTATGACGATGATGAATTACAGGAAAACAATTCGAAATATCCAGGCAACAAAACATCTATTTTCTTCAATGATTACGAGGATGAAGCTGATGACTATGGTATAACGATGAGAATGTTGTTTGATGAAAACAAGTCCTATCATAATCCGAACACAGTCTTAGAAGAGGGTCAAGAAGATATTCTTGATGGGATTGGATCTGTGACTACTATTCCTGATGATGATTTATTAGCATACTTTGATGAAAATCAGGGAAGAAATTGGGCTGGTCCTGAACATTGGAAGATCACCAAAATCAAAAAGGTTTACAACTTCAGTCCTATAAACCATCCTGGACCCGATCAAACATCTAATGGGACCCAGGAACAGCCCAAAAAGCGAAATATGAAAGAGAAATTAGTGATAGATTTCCTTTCGGAGAATAATTATCCAGATGAAGAAGCTATCTTTCAGCCAGGAGGGCAATCCATCAATCTTCCCAAACATCAATGGATATCGAAAACTAAGAATGTTTTGCCCGATGACAGAAATTTCTCTACAAGACATTTCATTACCTTATTCACAAAGCCAAAACTTATAAACTCAAGATTTAATAAAGTCAAAGATCTTGATAACGCCATTGATGAGTCTTTATATGCTGAAAACACAACCAATCCTATTCAACAGCAAAATATTCCAATTTTGAACAATGCGGATTTCTTCAATGATGATGATGGTGGCCATAATGAAGTCGGCGATGTTGAGGATCTGGATGATCATAATGATGATTTATACGATGAAGAAGTGGGGCCATCTCAGCTTCCAAGTTCTCAGCTGCTGTCAAAATCACAAGGAAGCCAGAACCCATTGTCATATTCTAGAGTATCCAAGAAGGTGGATATCCATCTATTGAAAGATAACATCTGGGATACCATTAGAAAAGAAAGAAGTTCGAGACTATCCATCATTCCAGAGGTTTCAGAGCCAGAATCCAGTGATAACCAAATCAATGACAAAGTCAATCAGACTGAGACCACAAATTTGAAGTTCAGTGAGGTTGTCACAGGATTGAATTCTAAATATGATAAAGAAAAGAAGAAAGATCTTTCCACAAGTTTTTGCTTCATTTGCTTACTACATCTTGCTAATGAGAATGGGTTTACAATCACGAATAATGAGGACAACACCGATCTAATGATCCAAAACTTTGTGCAATGAGTTAGTTCAGTACGGACAATATATGATGATGATGATTTAATGCAACATGAATTGTAAACGTTAGTTAACCTGTCAAAGCAGTGAAGGGATTCAAAGTTTCTCCGATGCGTCCCGAACCAGTGCCGGTTCCGCCAGTCAGGAAGATATATCAAAATATTGAAATATCATGTCTTTGAAAAGCCGTTACCTGTTTATAAAGTAGATATGTGGATACTATTGACGTTTCTAATGAGCATCCTATTTTTATCGTCATCTACACATGATAATTGAGTGAGTTATCAAGTAAAATGCTAATAACATTACCATCGCCCCTTCGCTGATTGGCTGGGGAAACCGGAGCGCCGGTCTCAGGCCCGGCAACGGGGCATCCACACAAAATGATTCATCGAGCGCGGTTGTATAAAAAGGAATAGCGATTTCTTTCCTAACTTATAAACCCATCAAACAACCAACTCACCTAAATCTGATATTTTGCACACTAACAAAACGATGCCTGCTACCGTGCAAAAACCAAAAACCCTATATGATAAGGTCTTTGAAGACCATATTGTACACAAGGATGATTCCGGATCCTATTTACTATATATCGACAGACACTTGGTGCACGAAGTCACATCACCTCAAGCTTTTGAAGGTCTGCACAATGCAGGAAGAAAAGTGAGAAGAACAGACTGTACCTTGGCCACGGTGGATCACAACATTCCAACAGACTCCAGAGCCAATTTTGAGTCCACGGCGACTTTTATCAAACAACAAGATTCTCGTCTACAAGTGGAAACCCTAGAGCAAAATGTGAAAGAGTTTGATGTCACCTTTTTTGGGATGACCGATGACAGACAGGGGATTGTCCACATTGTCGGTCCTGAGCAAGGGTTCACTTTACCGGGTACCACTGTTGTCTGTGGTGATTCCCATACTTCAACCCATGGTGCCTTCGGTGCTTTGGCATTCGGGATTGGTACTTCAGAAGTGGAACATGTCCTTGCCACACAAACGATTATTCAAGCCAAATCCAAGAACATGAGAATCTTCATTGAGGGTGATTTGAGTCCCGGAATCACTTCCAAGGATTTGGTTCTTCACGTCATTGGTGTCATTGGTACTGCTGGTGGTACTGGTAGTGTCATTGAATTTGCTGGTGAGGCGATCGAAAACTTGTCTATGGAAGCAAGAATGTCAATTTGTAATATGGCTATTGAAGCCGGTGCTAGAGCTGGTATGATCAAGCCAGACCAAACCACTTTTGATTATATCAAAGGCCGTCCATTGGCTCCAAAAGGTCCTGAATGGGCAAAGGCTGTTGCCTACTGGAGTACTCTACATACTGATGAAGGTGCTCACTTTGATGATGATATCCATATCAAGGCCTCAGATATCATTCCAACAATCACATGGGGTACTTCCCCACAGGATGCTATCCCAATCACAGGTTGTGTCCCAGACCCAAGTAAAGTTGATGATCCAATCAAGAAATCCGGTATGGAAAGAGCTTTGAAATATATGGGATTGACTCCAAACACTCCTTTCATGGAGATCCCGATTGACAAGGTATTTATTGGGTCTTGTACCAACGCCAGAATTGAAGATTTGAGAGCTGCAGCCCGTGTTGTCAAAGGAAGAAAGAAGGCACCAAATGTCAAACGTTGTTTAGTGGTTCCCGGTTCTGGTTTAGTGAAGAAGAAGGCTGAAAAGGAAGGATTACACAAGATTTTTCAAGCTGCTGGATTTGAATGGAGAGAAGCTGGTTGTTCGATGTGTTTAGGTATGAACCCTGATATCTTAGACCCTGAAGAACGTTGTGCATCCACTTCCAACAGAAACTTCGAAGGTCGTCAAGGTGCCCTTTCAAGAACCCATTTGATGTCCCCGGCTATGGCTGCCGCAGCTGGTATCAATGGTTATTTCACTGATATCAGAGAATATCTATATTCAGACCCAGATTCTCCAAAGATCACTATTGAACAACAAGAAGAAGACAAAGCTTTACAAGATGCAGTCTACGAGCACGAGAAGAAACCTCTTGACGAGGGCGAAACCGAAGAAGAAGCTAGAGCTGATGAAATCAATGATATCCCTCCAGAAGACCATGTCACTAAGGAAACTCCACTGAAAGAGGCAAAGAGTAAGGCTGCTGCTACAGAAGCTACTGGTGGAATCTTAGGTGCTACACCAGCCAATGCTTTTACCTCTTTAACTTCCATCACTGCACCATTAGATAGAGCTAATGTTGATACTGATGCCATCATTCCTAAACAATTTTTGAAGACCATCAAGAGAACTGGTTTGAAAGCTGGTTTATTCTATGAATCTCGTTTTGTTAAAGATGAGAATGGGAAAGATGTTGAAACTGATTTCGTTTTGAATGTTGAGCCATACAGAAGTGCTGAGATCTTATTAGTCACTGGTGATAACTTTGGTTGCGGTTCATCAAGAGAACATGCCCCATGGGCTTTGAAAGATTTTGGTATCAAATCAATTATCGCACCATCATTTGGTGATATTTTTTATAACAATTCTTTCAAGAATTTCTTATTACCAATCAGACTACCACAAGAAGTTATTTTGGAGAAATTATATCCGATCGCCCAAGCTGGTGAGAAGTTAACTATTGATTTACCAAAACAAGAAATCAGAGGTCCAAGTGATGAAGTTTTGATCGAACATTTTGAGGTTGAAGCGTTTAGAAAACATTGTTTGATCAATGGTTTAGATGATATTGGGTTGACTTTACAAAAGGAAGAATTCATCAATAAGTATGAAGCTATGAGAAGAGATAGATTCTCTTTCTTGGAAGGTGGTTCAAAGATCATCAAACCAGTCAAGGGTACAAAGAAGAGTAAGTTCGGTGTTAAAGCTCAGGAATGGTGATCAATTCACCTGATTATCGAGTGGGACGTTCATTATGTGATTATATTTATTAGTTGTTGTTGTCGTTGTTTTCTTTCAAATTTATTTATTCAGTTGTTTGTTCCATTTACGTTTTAATGGTTGGGATTCACTACTTTTTTTTTAATTAGATTAGCATAGTACAATAAAGTCATATTGAAAAAGAGCTTGTTGGAGTTGTAGCTATCGCTGTACTTGAAGATTTTAGTGTCAAAATGACACCAATGACGTTTTTAGGTCAAGATTGCTCCCCATAGCAAATTTGACACATCAATAGCAATTCTCAGACTATAAATACTGGGGAGTGTCCGCTATTGAAAGACAGCTAGTATTATGCTAGGAAATTGATTAACGAACTACAATGTCTGCGGGAGTTCCACATATTGTCGGTTTAACGCACTTAGCTGCTCCATTGTTGAGCACTGTTGTCTTTTCACACGGATTGTCCTCATGGACCACAATTCCTGCCCTGCTCGAAAAGGGTATTGACAACACTAGCATAAGTTTCTGGGCTCAAAAGTACTCAAAACTATCAGGAAACACTGAGATCTTGAGTTTGGTAACCACAATTGGGTTGGGTATTTACGGTGCTGCCAATTTACCATTTGATAGTTTTGCTAGATTCTACTACTTGGTGGGGACCTTATCCAGCACGGTGTATTTGCTGTTTACTCCTTACTTCAGATACAAAATGAAAAAGATTTCTCAGTATGGGGACCCTGAGACCCCAAACAGTGGTTCAGACGATCCAAAACACGATGTGAGATCTTTCTTGAGAGTGCACTTTATCAGCAGCTTCTTCGATGCTCTTGGTGTTGGTTGCTTCTGGTATGGGTTGTACTGTGCGATCCATCTGGCATGATTTTATATATATGACAATAATTTATATATTTTATGACTATACGATTGTGAGTATTCAAGAAGAAGAAGAGTGTAAATAAGCAAGTTGAAGAGAAGCAACGAAGAAAGAACGTAAATGTCTATATATCACTAGATCCGGATTGCGTCAAATCCCTTAAAGCCGTCTTGCATGTAAAAGCAAAAAGGCGAAGGCATCGGCTCAGAAAGTAAATAAACGTTGCCATTGCCATGTTTTTGCCACTGTCTTTGTTTATCAAATAGTGAATTTGTCAGTGATCTGACTTGACTCTTTGTCTCTCCTATCTATCCAAGAGCCACTATCGCAATATGTCCACCAAGACAAAAGATTCGGAGAATAATAGTGATAACAATAAGCCGAGCTACAAAGAGTCGTTCCGTCAATGGTGGAATAGATCCAATTTGGACCAACAAGAGGACGCGGTACTGTCCATGCTGCCCTTCTATCCTGAATCAGACGGTAAGAGAATTGCTAATGTAATAAATGTGCCTATTGATTCTCAAAACTACATTCATGAGTTCAATATCAAAAATGTGGAAGAAGATAAGAAGAATAAAGATAGTATGACGGACCATATAGTTTTGATTCATGGATATGGTGCTGCTCTGGGGCTTTTCTTCAAAAACTTTGAAGGTTTGACTGAGAAGCCAGGAGTGGATCTTCATGCGTTGGATTTATTAGGATACGGTCTATCGTCAAGACCTAAATTACCAAAGTTTCACGGGAATACCATTGAAGATGTCGAAAAAGTGGAGGCGTTTTTCATTGATGCTGTGGAGAACTGGAGAAAAGCTAAGAATATTGAGAGATTCCATCTCATTGGACATTCATTTGGTGGGTATTTAAGCTCTTTATACACTTTGAAATACCCAGATCATGTTGACAAATTGATTTTAGTGAGTCCAGTCGGTGTTGAAAGAAGTATTTATGACTTATCAATTTCAAAAGAAGAACACGATAGGATCTTTGCTGAGGAGGAACAAAAAATGAAAGTTGGACCTGATGTTGAACAAGAGTTTGGAGGACATAATTTGAATACAGATCAAGAAGTTCCAACGCAAGCAGCACAACAAACAACAAATCCAGTGAAAAAGTCATCATCTTTGCATGTCCCAAATGAGGCTGGATATGTTACCAAGGTACCTAATTTACCAAGATTTATGCAAATGATGTGGGATAATAATATGTCACCATTCACTTTCATTAGAGGAATGGGACCAATCGGTCCACAAATGGTGAGTAGATGGACGAGTAGAAGATTTGCTGCATTAGGTGATGATGAAATTTTACAAAAGATGCACAAATACTGTTATTCAACTTTTGTGGCTAGAGCATCTGGAGAATACGCATTGACTAGAATTCTTGGTCCTGGTGCACTTGCAAGGTATCCGCTGTTTAGTCGTTTACCTGGAAAGTTGAAACATGATAGTCTCTGGCTCTATGGTGATATTGATTGGATGAGTAAAGAAGCTGGAAGAGGGATTGTGAACACACTGAAGAAGAGTGAACCTGAATACAAGACAGAGTTTGGGATTCTCAGTAATGCAGGACATCATCTATACCTTGACAACCATACTGATTTCAACAAACGTGTATATGAGTTTCTTGGATACGTTTGATGATCCCACTGTTAGACCGTCATAAGCTCTAAATAGACTCACCGCATACCTGTATAGAAAGAATATATCTATAAAATAATTTATGTGTCAAGGCTGATCAGTGAATGCAATGTGGTGTTTGGGTGTTTCTAGAAGAACCCTAAAGATTCGCGAAGAACAAACACTGCAGTTGTAATTTCACGTTCCGAATTGGGAAATCTAATTTGAAATTGAAAGCTGCGGGAAAATTAGATTGAATTTCACGTAATTTCATTTCATTGTCTCAATTTAGATTTATTTATTTTAGTTTGGTTTATTTATTTTCACTTTATCTTCTTTGTTCATTTCACCAGGACAACGCATCCCATTAACTTTAACACTATCTCTCCTAATTCCCGCTCTCCTCTGTCTGGACATTGCTCTCTATCGTCACGGTCACTATTGTCATCAGCTATCACTAGATCAGGCGACCACCATCGATTTTTTTTTGAACAGATCACAAGAAAGGACAACCAGCACATAGGGAGATGCTAGAACCAGAAGTACGGCTTCGGCAGGCGGTGATTGATGGGAACCTGCTCGTATTGAAGCGCTTGCTAAGGAGGTTCCCGGATCTTTTGGAGAACATTGACCCCTCGAATGGATGGAGTTCCCTACACTACGCGGCCTTCCATGGGCGCTATCTAATCTGTGTTCATCTCATCAGTCTTGGCCACGATAAAGATGAGGTGCTAAGGACTTTCAAGGGGAACACATCAGTCCATTTATCACTGACTGGTGGACATGAGCAGACTACACATCTTTTACTTCAGCATTTTCCTCAAGAACTGAACGCAAGGGGCGCCAACGGGGTGAGGCCATTACAAGTGTGCACCATCAGCGATTATTATCAATGTCTGGAAATGCTCATAGGGCTTGGCTGTGACGTGAACGCGGTGGATGACGAGGGAAACAGTGCCCTCCATCTGGCCATGAAGTATGGAAGTTTACAATGCATCAGACTCCTCGTTACGAACCATATCAATGTTGATCTCAAGAACAAACACGGCCTCAGGGCTATCGATGTCACAGCGAGCTATCAGGTAGAAAGCTACTACAACTCTTTGGTGTTTGGGACTCCGACAGAGTATACCCCAGATGAGCTATCCCAGGGTCGTTCCGCTTCCTCCACATCCCTAAAAACTCAAACTGGTATCAACTCACCCTCTGTACAACAATCACAACAAAGAACTCATTCAAACTCACTACCACCATTACCTTCGGTCACTACAGCACGTCGCTCCTCAAATGCATCATCAGTCACAAGATCCCCAATACCGAGAAGTGCCATATCCATGGGATTTACGGGCTCAAATTCAAATTCATATATTTATTCACCTATCTCAACGAGTCATCAAATAAGTTTACAATCACATTCACCAAATATTTCATCATCAGTGAGCAAACCTCCTCCTATTCAAGTGAACTCTTTAGGATCAAGTTCCCCTGTTTTATATTCTCCAACTACTACTAATGGTTTGATCACATCAGCAATAAGAGAGGAATCTGGTTTCAATCTAAGCAGCCTTAGTGCTGCAACAACATCCACAGGACCTCCTGCTCCTTCTTCTACAACTGTTGTCGGTACAGGATTGATAAATTCCCATTCTCTAAGCTCTTTTCCTTCAATGTCATCACTGAATTCAGGAAGGAATACACCAATGGAATCTCGTAATAGGGCAAACTCCACTATTCAATCAAGTGTTAATTTCATTCCATTGAATAAGAGTCGATCCAATTCACATGGTTCCAAAACTTCTAATACCACTGCTAACACTGGAGGATTGAATATAAATCTTTCAGGGCATACAAGTACCAACACCAAACCTGGGAAGATTTCACCTGTAAGTTCAGGTATGAATCTATCAAGAAGTACTACATCTACGTCTTCTAATGATGAGTTTTTTGAAGAGAAATTCAATAGTAATAACAATGACGGAAGATTATCTGAAAGATCATCAATGAAGGAAGTACCATTGAGTCAACATACCAGTAACTCATCATTGACAAAAAAATCCGAGCTTAACAGTCCAATAATGCCAGGTTTCAATTATGACGATAATAATGAATTGAGAAAGAAGTATACCAAACCGGCAGAAGAACCAACAAAAGAAAGAAGATCCATTTTGAGCATCCCAATTGCTAGTTTGGGAAGAGGGAAAAGAGATTGAAATAACACAGTTCATATCACTACGGCTATTTATGATATCAATGCACGAATTGTAACGATTACTTTCCATATCCCAAAGTAGAAATGATAGACTATTTCCGCTCAACAAATTCTGAATTTTGTGGGGACAAGATGATTCGATGACTGAGGGAAAATCAAGTATATTGCATTGTCCACTCTGTAAGCGATCTACAGTTGATCCTAGACAATAATTCTATTATTATTCGAAGGCGTAGCATCATAGCATCATCTATTATTACGTGGTGCAGATATATTTTGAGAAAACAGCAGGTTATGGACAAACGGGGTAGAATTTTACCTATGCGAATTTCTGCATAGATGACCTTGGAAAACTTTTTGATACGGAGAAACTAGCAAAATTTGGAGTGCGCTTTGTGCTTTACATGTTTGTCGATCACATATTTGGATTCAGGAACCAATTGTGGAGTAGCAGTAGTAGAGTAGTAGTAGAGCCTCTCTTGTTCATCTTGCGGAGGCTGATTTTGTTTGAAAATCAGCGAGAATTACTACATATCCGCAGGACTTTGAGTGATAAGTAGTGTTATGGAGTCTGGGGCAATGATAAGGCAGAAGAAGTTTTACTTCTTCTCAGTAAACCAGTGCTCGCTAGTAAGACTTTACCTCGTGAGTCAAGGGTCGAGGCCCTTTCGAGGCCTATTGTATCGTAATCTTGTTCACGATTCGAGACGATAAGATCACGAATTTTTAGCAATACGTGGATCATATCTGGACCAATACATCACAATAGATGACCACTGATTGTTGAAAGGTGCCCGCGGACAAACGTGATCCCGTTCTTAAAGCCGTGCCACTACTGCTAGACTCTAGTATTTCAACCAGCCTCCATATAAGTTTTTGATGGAAAAAATTCATG